>NXFB01002007.1:2239-13916 GCA_002525835.2 Ipomoea batatas
TTTTTTTTTTTTTTTTTTGGCTTATACGTATTAGTTTAAAAAAAATGAAAGTTTACATTACGTACGTAAGGGTACGTACATTTACTTTTATTAAAAAGAATTTTTTTTTTAATTGTTTAGAAGTGTATGTATGTTACGTGATATAAAAAAATATTATATAATAATATTAAAAAAATCTAAGGTATTTTTGTATATAAATAAATATTTAAACTTTATTTAATCGTATTTAGACATAAATGTGTGTGTTGCATAATTATGAATTAGAAATATGGTGAGAATTTGTACTACCTTTATATTGTTAATTAAAAATAATTTTGGATAAATTATGTGGAGGGAAAAAATGTTTTGAAAAAAATATTTTGGAGGAAATTATATTTTGAAGAAAATATATATATTGTGGAGAAAAATAAAATATTTTGGAATATTTTAGAGAAAATGTATTTCGGAGGAAATTATGTATTTTCTTGGTGAAAATTGTATTTTTGTGGGGAAAGTATTTATTATGGTGGAATGATGTGATTTTAGAGAACCCATTATATTATGAGTGCTCAGTAAAGGGAATTACTGTTCACTTGGGCTAATTACTACTCATTGGGCTTGGAATCCCATGAGGGTGTATCACATTGGTTATGATCCAGTTTTCAATTATTGTTAAGAGTAGCCGGTGCTACTTGGATCATATATTACCCGTGCACATAGGTTTTAGTCCAGATTCTAAGTGGATTTCGATAAGGTTTGTTAATTCTCCATTTATAAATATTAATTCTCCAGTGCATGTATGAAAATTGTTTATTTTGAAGTGTGTATCTCCACATATATTTGACAAGTATAGTATTTTGTAAGGTTACAAAATAATCTCTTTTGAGAAAACTACTATATTTTTTGTATGTACATTTATACATACGACTTTTGAAAAGAGTATATGAGTTTTTGAAAATATATTTATTAAAAAAAAAACTTATTTTACAGGTTGGGGTAAACCTTTTTTTTTTTTTTTTTTTTTGATGATAGTTGGGGTAAACCTTACTTAGCAATGTTTTGCTAACCCCGTTTTTGTTTTGTATGTTTTTATAAATTGTGATTTATTCAGGAAATTGAGAATGTGGCTGTTGAAGATAGCGTGACTATTAAATTGAGCAAATGTTTTAGATTATTGTCAAGGATAAAGTTTGAAATTGTAATAAATTATTTAGACTTCTTTGAATTTGGTACATTTGTGGCTTAAGGGATAATGTTTTCCCTAAGAATTTAGATTTCGGATTGAGGTTTAATTTATTATTTTAATTTGGATCAGCCTTAGCACTTAGGTCTGTCAGTTTCCTAAGTGTAGCGGTGATACCCTCATTTAAGTTTTGTATGTTTTCGCAATGATATTAGTGAATTATTAAGAAAAAAATTAAGCAAAATTTGGTCTTGAAAAATGGGGGTGTTATAGACACACTTCACGTTGGTGATTATATGAGCCTGTCTATTAATCGTGTTGGTCATGCTTCATTTACTACCCTATCTAGGTCTTTTAAGTTGTCTAATATTTTGCATGTTCCTAGTTTGTCAAATTCTCTACTTTATGTTCAACGTTTTGCTTCAAATAATCAAGTGTTTTATGAGTTTCAGCTCTCTTTCTTTGTTGTGAAGGATATCGTCACCAAGGTAGTGCTACTTCGGGGCAGTAATTCTAGTGGTCTCTACACATTACCTGTTTCTCGCTCGTCTCTTACTGCGTTTCTTTCTGCTTGTGATTCTGCGTTAGTTTGGCACAACCGTCTAGGTCATCCATATCAGCGTGTCCTTAGTCGTGTTCTACAGTCCTATTCGGTTAGCGGGTCTAGTTATTTTACTCGTGCTTCTACTTTGTGTTCTGCGTGTCAATTGAGAAAATTTGCATGTTTTCCTTGCCACGAGTCGAGTATACTAGTTCTGATGTACTTGATTTACTCTATAATGCCAAGTGTCGAACCCCACTTTTATCTTCTAGTGGAAACCGTTATTTCATTATACACTACAAAAAGCATAAATAGCGACGGACCGATTCCGTCGCTAAATAGTGAAAATTTGTTGCTAAACAGTTTAGCGACAGAATTTGTCCGTCGCTAGAATTTAGCGACGCAATTTTTTTCCGTCGCTAACTTTTGCGACGGAAATATCCGTTGCTAAACGAAAACAATCCGTCACTATTTTCCTCTCGGCGACGATTTGATGACGAAATTTGCAAAGGAATAACGACGGAAAATTGTTTAAAAAAAAACGACGAAAAATTCCATCACTAATTTGTTTCTATTATTTACATTGAATGCCATTTAGCTACAACTTAACGACGGAAATACCCATCATTAAATTTAGCAACGTATTTTTCCGTTGCTATTTAATTGCAATTCTTTATTGTTATTAGGTATTTTGCTATGAATTTAATACAATAATTTTTGCCCGTTGTTAAAATCTTAAAATTAAAAAAAATCTATAATATAATAGTTCAATTATATAATTGTAAAATATATTATATTAAAAAATTCAAATTCAATAACAATAACAAAAGTATAACATTGTGTAATGTTACATTGTCAAAAACAAAAGTATAACATTAAATAACAATAACAATATTTTGTGGTTTGAAGAAGTATTATCGACTCCTTCCAGCTTTTAAGTATGCTAGAGTTCAAGAAAACATCAATCTAGTTAATGAGGTTATCTTACTTGACACTTTCATTCAGTGTTGCAATCAGATTGTAAGCATTCAGTGTTACGGCAATACCATAACAAAACTTGTCATATTTCAAAGCCAGTGTGCCCTTCGAGAATGTCATGAATGTGCACTTCATCACCGTTTCCTTCATTTGAGTTTGTAATCATCTTTTGCAAATAAGCACTCTTGGTCTTGGATAGAAGAGGAATTGAAGAGGGCTGAAAATTAACCATTTGTCTAACCAAATTATTAGAATTATTTTTTGAATTACCACTAATTGCAGCACTTGGTAGATTATTTGCATGATTAACATTATCACCAGTAGGCAAAACATTACTAATATTAGCATTATTTAATAAATTCGAACCATGCACAACACTAGCATTAGCAATAGTAGGCATTGAGTTACTAACATTAGCATTATTTATTGTATTCAAGCCATGCACGATAGGTGAACAAACATTATTTGTACCAGTTCGAACAGTTGCATTACTAGCAATATGATTAATGCTATAACTAGCATTATTAGCATTATCAGCATTAGGCAAATCACTACTAATATTAGCATCATAAATTGAATTCAAGCCATGCACAGTAGTTGAGGCAATATTTGCAATAGGAATAGTACTAACATTAACACTTAAATTATTTAAATCATTTTGATTACCAAAAGTAACATTAGTAGATCTGTTGTTATGCTACAAATCCCGAATTAATGTGTCAAATTAGCCACATGGTCACCGACTGCATGTGCCGGCAGTGTGGTTTGTTGCAATCTGCCACCATCTTGCAGATTCAAATGAGGACTCTGGGTTGAAGTAAAGACAAACGGAGAAGGAATGGCCATTCTTGAAGCACTGACGCGATTAAAAGGGGCCACAGCTGGTTGACTATTCGTGGTATACGGAGTTTGATCAACAAAGATTGGGTTCGATCAGAAGCAATGCATGACTCCCCAAGTGTCGATCTCGAAGGAAGGACGTGGAGGTGTGTCAAGTGTTTGCGCGTTCAAGTGATTGAGTCATGTAATAGATTTGAGCGTGGTGAATGATGATTCGAGAGTGAAAAGGTTCATAAGGGTTGTGTGAGAATGAAAGTAAACTGAAAATGAGTAAATGTATGTAAGGAGGTAGGGATTGGAGAGTGTTCATCTATGTTGCATCCTAGTGTGTTTAAGTCAATGGATAAACAAAGCAAAGATGTTGGCTATTCAAGAGTGTGTTTTCTTAGTCCTCTTCCACCTTTGTGTACTAAGGCTTCTTGGACCTAAGAGTGCCTTTAAGCAACCAAAGTCCTAAGAGACATTTCATCAAACATTTTAGCTACACACTATCCTACTATTCTTAAGAAGTTCATAGGATCTATGATTGTTACAAAGCTTCAATCCTAACTCTAATCAAAGACATGAAAGAGTCAAGAGCTCAATCTCTCATCTAGATTGGCCAAATCCAAACAAGATATAATCAAAACAACAATCAATAAACAAGAATAGATATTCCAACAATCCAAGCATTAATATCCAAAATAAGATATAAGATCATCACACTAGCAACATATCTTCACACAATCCAAATCCCTAGATTAAACTAGTCACTCATGATAAAGAATTCAAGGCAATAGCTAATTCAATCCAAGAACAAAATAGTAAAATAGATTAAAATGTAATAAGAGTCACCTAGATTTGAAGTGTTCTTCAATCCAAGCTTGTTGTCTTGGTACAAGGAGAATTTTCTAAGCTAAGCTAAACTATTCTAGGAAATGAAAATATTGTAAGAAATGGAAAAGTTATCCAAAGTGATCCTCCCCCAAATGTCCTCTCCTGAAATTCTATCAAGGGGCTTTAAATAGTCTCCGAAATGTAGCCCTAGGAGGAATTTCGCGCAGTGTCAATTCCACGCCCCTCCACACGCGTGTGGTCGTGCGTGGTTGGCTACTGGAACGTGGCCACGCGCACCACCACACGTGTGGAGGTCAATTTGGGTCCTTCGGGGCTCCGGACTTGCTTGGTTCGTTCCTTAAGCTCGGTCTTCGTTCCTAATAGCTCCCGGGACTCCCGTATCGACTCAATTTATGCTAAAGGTAGCTTTGCGTGTGGTTAGTGAATTTAAAGCACATTTAATCACAAATTTATCATGTAAGGATTCTAAAAACGTTACAAAGCACCCTAAATTATACTCAAATAATGGGTATCTTGGGAGCTTATCACTTCCAAATGTATTTGATCGAAAGGATCCAATCTTTCCACCCCTTATTATTGTTCGGGATGTTCGTGATACTGCAATAGTGCCCCCGAGACTGTATTATGAGGTACCCTCCGCCATGTTTAGCTGACAAGGTTAGGACCGAAAAAAGGTAGTTGAAAAGCTCGATGGTGCATTAGATGCCATGCCGAGCGCAAATCTGTAGGAAGCAGGCAAAAATACGTTAGGAGTTCAGGCTGATTTGTCCAGTGGGACCTCGTAATGTTTGAGATAGGCTGGGAGAAATGGTGAGAATGGGAATCTCATTAGAGCCTTTAGGGAATCAAGGTGAATCTCGAGCCAATCGTCTTTGGTTCGGTTTATGAGTTCCCAAGGGACAAGAGGGTCTTGAAGAGAACACTAATAGAGAGGAGGGAAGAAATCTCCTCGATCTAAGTATGGGTAAGGAAGCAAGTATGTTGCTGCACGACCTCATTGTTCAGAAACATCAACTTCCAACTTGAAGTAGTGGAAGCTAGAGGAAGAGAGGCGTGTTCGGCACTCGGAGCTTGGTTAGGAGTGGTCGAAGAGCTTGGATTGACCGGAAGGGTCAAAATGAATTGAGCAAGGGAGGTAGGAGAGAGAGAAGGGTAGAGATAAGAAATTACAACCTAGGGTGATTTTCTTCGCTCGGAAGGCCCAACCTCTTTATTAGTCGGATGGGTGCGAACCGACTGTAACACCAGCCGCCCGGGATGACTTAGGCAGATTTCTTTGAAATGCATCGATATCCCAAAAAGTTGAGTCATATGTCGAGGCTGTGAAAGAGCCGACCTTGACCTCGTCGTCATAGACTTAGCCCGAAACGTTTTGGCTATCGGATCCCGACATGTCTTTTCCCTAGAGATTTAAGGGAGGACACTTTAGTGCAATGGCCCGAGGTCAAGGTCGTGGGGTAAAGATACGAGAGAGAAATTTTTGTATTATTAGAGTAATTACCAAAATAAGAAATTCTTACCAGTCCGATCTCAAAAGTTAGGTAAGAGTGTAAGCGGCAAACTTTTTCGTTTTTAGTAGGTTTGCTTGGGAAGCTTCAATCTCAGGGCTGTAGTGAGCATGAGATAGGGCTCTTGAGAGCGTCCTATTTATAAGGGGAGGCTGGAAGGAAAAAAGGAGGTGAATTTTCAAATTCGCAACTCGGATCCTGAGGAAGAGCATGCAGCTGATACGTGTCCCCTTGCGTAAGTGAATAGTGATTGACATCCCCCCGTGCATCTACGTAGAACTTGATCTGTACTTGGTCCCAACCTTGCGTGGTAGCCCGAACCTTTCCTCCCAACTTGTCGTCATGCTCCGGGCTAGGGGGCTACTTGATGGGGATTATCCCCCAGGAACCGTGCCCATACGAAGGTTGGAACCGAACCCCTAGCATGACTCACATCCGTACCGACCTGAACCGACTGGTGGGGGTCCTTTCCCGACTTTCCGAACTACCTAATCCTACACGTATGGTGGTCCCTTTTTCGTCCCTGCCGTCCCGACCTATTTAGAACGGGACGGTCTTACCGACCTTTCCTAGGTAGTTGGATCCCGTCGTCTTCAGGGCACATGTGGCACATGTACAACCCTTATCGCACCCCGGTCACGACATGTGTATGGGTTCCACATGCGTGACATGCCGAAAGGCTGGGATTTGCCCCATTTCCTCAGCTATAAATACCTCATTTATTAAGAAGAGAAGGACTTTTGGACGGACTTTACCTACTACCTTTATAGCTCGGGAACGTCCACCTCGAACTCATTTTTCCCACTCAAACTCTTAAACTAACAAGCAGACTAGTGAAGGACCCTAAACTGGTATGGTCCGTATCCGCATTTTACCGTATAGCCGAGAGTATCCCCGACATCACTATCCTTGACAGTCCTTGTGTGTTTAAGAGATTTTATGTTTTCTTTGGAGCTTTATAGTTAAGATTTTTAGAAGGGTGTAGGAAAGTGATGATTGGGTTGGATGGGTGTTTTCTAAAAGGAATGTTAAAAGGTGAAATCTTAAGTCTAGTTGGTAAAGGTTTTAATAACCAAATGTACCCTATAGTTTGGGCAATTGTAGAGATCGAGAACACATATTCTTGACGTTGGTTTCTAGGGTATTAAAGGCAAATTTCGGCATCACAAATATGTTTCCATGGACAATAATTAGTGACCAATAGAAGGTAAAAACAAAAATAATAGATTTCAGCATTTTACCTAAATAATTATCTAATATATTATGTTTGATATGTTTTGTAGGGTTCAACACATGTGGTTCAAGAATTTTTTCCTGACTTCAAGCATTGTAGATGTGCTCGACATGTGCATGCCAATTGGAGTAAGCTACACAGAGGGAAAGTATTGAAGAAACACTTTTGGATGTGTGACAAGGCTACGACTGAAGCTCAATTCCATGAACAACTAAAATGTTTAGAAAAGATGGACAACACAGGAAAAAATGATTTAGAAAGGTAAGCAATTACATATTTATGATTCATACAGGTTTTGTGCAATAAATTAAAGTATACGTGTATCTATGTGTGTTAAGGTACCCTCCAAGGTTGTGGCGCAAGGCTTTCTTTAGGATAACTATTAAGTGTGACATTGTAGATAACAATTTTGTGAGGCTTTTAATGTCACTTTTGTGAAAGCAAGAGTGAAGCCCATTATCCCTATGTTGGAAGGCATACGAGTAGGGTTGATGAAGAGGATTGCAAAAAAAAAAAAAAAAAACTGTTGAAAGGTAGACAAGAAATTATGGACCACTACTAATGAAGAAGCTTACTCCAAAGGTGAAAGTATGGAGTGGGAGGTAATTATATTTCTTATTGAAATCAGATTCTGCAGTGATTATTTGCTGGATTTTAATTTACTCATCATATTTATGCAATTTAAGTTGCTGAATTTTAATTTACTCATCATATTTATGCAATTTAAGCTGTTGTATTTTAAATTACTCATCATATTATGCAATTTAAGCTGTTGGATTTTACATTGTTAAATATGCACTTAGATTATATCACTGCACAATTCTCAATTGTTGTCTTGATTAATATCTCATGATAGGTTGATTTCAATGGAGATGATGGTTATGAAATTAAGAAAGGGAGACAACAATTCAAAGTGAAACTTGCAGGTAGAAGCTGCTCATGCAAGTTATTATGGGATCTTTATGGTATACCATGTCTACATGCAATCTGTGCCATCTTCGATACTAGAAGGTATCCAAAGGAATACATTGACTCTTGTTATTCAAATGAAGTGTACCTAAAGATCTACGCACATGCGCTTCAGCCAATGAATGGAGAGTTATTTTGGTCAAAGACACAATCTGAGGAGATACTTGCTCTAATACCAAAAAAAAAAAAAAATGAAAGGGACACCAAAAAGAAAAAATCGCGAGGCAAATGAAGCTCTGCCTCACCGCAACTAATCCACTTCCACTACTAGTACCATCGCCAGTGCTAAGAAAAGGGTATCCAAAAAGAGAAAAAAGATGTATTGTTCTCTGTGTAAGAACCCGGGCCATTATAAAACAATATGCCCTTAAAGAAGTGGTCAACATGTTGCTACGGGAGTATAAGGTCCAACTTTTGCCCTCATTTTATTTAAGATAGTTATTAAATGAATTGGTAATAATGATCTTTGTTGTAGGCTAGTGAATCAGGGGAAGGAGTCATTCACCAAGCACCAATGAACTAACATAGCACACTACTACATTTAGAAAGCAGAATTTTGTAGTCGGTTTTTGGTAGTCTTTGCCAATAGATAGTTTTTGGAACATAATTGCCATTGTAAACTACTTTTTGGTATAGTTTGGTAGTTGCCTTATGTTGTATGTATGTAGATGTTGAATTATGTCTTTGGCAAAGGTGTACATTAACTCGTGTTTTGGCAAGCATGTGAATGAAAATGTATGGCGTCTTTATTAGTGTTTTGCAATCTTGTGTTTTATGTGTTAGAATAATATATTTATGAGTTAAAACAATGTACTTTGTGTTTTTGGATTGTGATCCACACAGCTGTGTGATTAACAATCCACGCAATAATGATTGGTCAAAATTCAAGTGGTCTATTTGGAATAGAGTATATGGCGCCTAGAGATATAATTGTCAAGAGAAATTATTATGTAGATATTATGAAGAATATTTTTAATTTCATGAGTGGTCAAATTGATAAGTGCCAAAGACACTCATATCTTATGGCCTTTATGGGGTCATTTTATGCTCAAATGCTATCCTTTGTGGTTGATTTATGGTCATAATTGCT
Source organism: Ipomoea batatas (assembly GCA_002525835.2). Classification (NCBI taxonomy): domain Eukaryota; kingdom Viridiplantae; phylum Streptophyta; class Magnoliopsida; order Solanales; family Convolvulaceae; genus Ipomoea; species Ipomoea batatas. The sequence goes on from NXFB01002007.1 coordinate 11,399, forward strand.
TAGATGTACTAATGTGTTGCAACGCTCTATCATGTTTTGCACTTTAGTGGTCTTGAAGGTTTTGAGATTAAGGGAAGGCGTAGGGACATAACCGGAAGCATTTCATGGAAGAATCACATGTTGGAAGTAGTCCATGATGAGCTGTCCACGCTCGTGGTCCCAACGTGGATGCAGAACAGAAGGTTCTATGGCCAGGACCACGATTCATAGACTAGACGTGGCTGGAGTAAGTGGCGCGATCGTGGATCGGGTGGTGGACAGAGCTCAGCGAGGATATTTGAAAGAAAGTGCTTGGAGGGAAAGCTATATAAGCTAGATTTAGATATTCTTAGAGGGGGGATTCACTTTAGATTCAGTTTAGATCCACTTTACATTCTCTCTGTAACTTTCATCTTGTAGTTTTGAAGATCTTCTTGGAGAAGGGAGCTTGGCACCTTCCTATTCCTATAATTCACTTTGTAGCTTTGAATCTACTTTCAAGCAATCAGGTACTTTACTTTCTTGCTTTAATTCTTGCTTTACTTGCTTTTGATGTGATGAATTTAGATATATGATGTCGAATTCAATAGTTAGCATGTGTGGCTAGGTTTGTATGATGCTAGTGTGAATTGTATTTCCGATTAGGTTTGTGCATTGCAATTGATTGATGAAAGTTTATGTTATCTATGATGATTGTGAGAATGGCCAACTCTAAAGATTGTTCTAAGGCGATGAATCTAGGCAATGTTTTGCTAGATTCATTGTAGCTCCTAATCATAGGTTTTCATGCTTTAAGTTCCAAAATGCTGAGGTGAAGACAACATGCTTGATAAAAATGACTCTTAGGTTAATGGTCGCCTAAAAAGTGCTACATGCCAAGAGAATGCTTAGTAAGGTTTCCATTCCTAAGCTTCTTCATTATTGTCTTTGAATACCTACTTTATTCTCGTGTTACTACAACATGCTCAATTCCAAACTTGCACCTAGTGACCATGTACATGACATGTGTGATTACTATTCCCTAGTGTAAAAGTTTAGTAACATTTCTAAATTTGCCATCCACGCGAGAGAACGATAAACTCGGGAGTGATCCCAATTCTTTGACACTTAAAAAACAAAATGTTTAATTTGTCACAAATTAAAAATATTACGGAGTGCCAAGGACCTTGTGGTCCAGTGGCATCAAACCCTTCTCTTTATACGGGAGGTGGTGGGTTTGAGTCTTAGTGGAGACAATATTGACAAATATTACGGAGTAATAATTGTCTTTTTATACAAAGGGCTATGGTCCCAATTCCAGACATATAACATATATATCTTCATACCAAGAGATACGAAAAATATAAAAAATAAAATAGACATGTACTCTACCATTTGGAAGTTCACTAAACCCATAAGTTTCATCTCCTAGCAGATCATCATCATGAGTCCAGATATGCTTCTGCATTATAATTTGTTACGTGCTTTTATGGTTTAATGTGAGATCTTGGGACTTGTTTAATTAATTTCATAAGTTAAAGACACTTTTCATAACAATGCAAGTTCTTCTACAAAGATCTGATCACAGGTGAAGGAAGGGATACAGAGACACAGAGGTGCGAACATATGTGTTTTTAAGCTGGCGAGGGTGAGATGGGTGAGTGAGAAAAATTGGTATGCATATACCTTACCATAGAATAGAACTAATCTGCTGTCTCTTTAGAGAATACATAATCTATTATGCCTTCCACTCCTAAACGGAATTGAGCCAAATCTTGCATAGAGACCTCATTCATCCAACCACCACCTGAGAACCCAATTAACCCGAGTAGTCTGAATTAACCAAAATCAATAATTAAAAATAAATAAAAAAATATTTGTATTAATGAATTATACTAATTTGATCTAGTAACGGCCCACGAAAAAAGAGTGGACTGTTATGCCTTTTGACCACGTCCAAAGGCCCCACCTACCTGGCCTATTGGCCGGGCCTTGACTAGCCTAGGCTGAGCATCGGGCTCGGCCTAGGCCCGCAGAGGCCGAGCGCTAAGCTCAGCCTTGGCTGCCGATACGGAGCGTTGGGCTTGGCCTTTGGCTGCCTAGGCCAAGTGCTGGGCTCGGCCTTGGCCCGCCTAAGGCCTCAGGGAGGTCAGGCTTGTCTTAATCCGCCTTATCTGATTAGTTTTCTCTGGACACATCTCCAATATATTCATCACCACCATTTAATTTTCCCTTACCATTATTGCAATAATCCTTCTGCAGCATAGGAGGATCTCCAATAGTCTGCATGGTGCAACAACTGCTGTTGCGGTTGCTAGAACTACCTCTATTTCCTCCATTATCCACTGCAGGTTTCCCAATGAGCCTTTGAACAATCTCGCAGAAATCATGGACGCTAGTCTTTATCACTTCGGGCGGAATCATATGAACGATTCGTATCTTCGGCTTCGGCTTCGCCTGCAGCTTGGTGGTTGCATGTGGCGAGCCCTTGTGCGTGATGGATACCTTAGAAGATGAAGATGAAGAAGTAGTAGTAGTAGTCGAAGCAGCTTTTTGTAAT
>NXFB01002010.1:0-13900 GCA_002525835.2 Ipomoea batatas
ATGATCTGGATGTTCCGCATTCCCAGTGTTCAAATTATTTAGAGCACGTGCAGGTTCACTGGGTTCCCCGTCTTCAGGACGGCTAAGATTTTTTTGGTGTGACTGAGATATTTTACCAATTCTCGTTTTCCGCGGATTTAAATCTTTTGCACCAACTGGTCTCCCGCGCTTTTGGCGATGGGGATTGTCAGTGTGCATTCCTGATCCCTTGGGGACTTCTACTCTCGAAAGAGCATTCACAGCAGGGATATGGGACCTGGTCACTCCTCTATTATCAGTAAAAGCATCTGGCAGGTTATTTGCTAAATTTTGGAAATTAATAATTTTCTGAACTTCCAGTTCAGTTTGACTAGTACGTGGGTCTAGGTACTGAAGATCTTTTTCATCCCATGAGATTTCTCGGCATTTCGTTAAATAAGGAATTTTATCTCCCCCTAATGCCGGGAAATGATCTTCATAAAAAATGCAGTCAGCGTACCTCGCAGTAAACTGATCTCCTGTCATGGGCTCTAGGTATTTAATAATGGAGGGAGATTCATAACCAACATATATACCTAGTTTTCGTTGGGGGCCCATGGAGGTACGGTTTGTAGGTGGTATGGGGGTATAGACTCCACACCCGAATACACGCAGATGGGAAATATTGGGTTCTACACCACGTAGTAGTTGCAAGGGGGAATAATCATGATATGCAGTGGGTCGGATTTGTATTAAAGCTGCAGCATGCAATACTGCATGTCCCCAACAAGAAACCTGTAAACCGGACTTTTGCAATAATGGTCTAGCAATCAATTTAATACGCTTAATCAGAGATTCAGCTAGACCATTCTGAGTATGGACATAAGGTACAGGATGCTCTACTTTGATGCCCAAGGCCATACAATAATCATTGAAAGCCGTTGAAGTGAATTCTCCAGCATTATCCATTCTTATTGATTTAATTGGATAATCTTGGAATTGGGCATTTAACTCTATAATTTTCGCAATAAATTTTGCGAAAGCTTTGTTCGTCGTGGACAATAGACTAACATGAGTCCAACGAGTGGAAGCATCAATAAGGACCATAAAATATCTAAATGGCCCAGAAGGTGGACTAATTGGTCCACAAATATCGCCCTGCAATCTTTGCAGAAAAATAGGCGACTCATATCCAACCTTAGTACGCGATAGGCGTACAATATATTTACCTTTCGCACAAGCAACACATGTAAACATATTTGGCGAAAGTACATGAGATCTTAAAAGGTTATGGCCAGCAGAATTAGATATGATCCGACCTATCATATTCTGCCCAGGATGACCAAGACGGTCATGCCACAACTGAAAAGAATGTGGATTTTTTAGTTTCATGGTTAATGCAACACATGAATTATTGGGTTGTATATAGGTATAATATAACCCGAAAGACAAGGCAAGTTCCTCAACCTCTCGCTTTTTACCAGAGATCAACTGAGTCATGATTAAAAATCTCATCATTGTTCTTAGTCTTGGTTTCGATTTGGAAACCATTTGATCGAATATCCCTGAAACTCAGGAAGGTTCGTTTAGATTGGGGATACAACAAAGCATTTTCAATTAGTAGCTCTGTACCCTTAGGGAGGATGATGGATGCTCTTCCGGAGCCCACTATTTGTACCTCATCATTAGTAATGGTAGTAATATTACTACTTGATTTGTTCAAGGTACGAAAAAACCTCCTATCAGTAAGGATAGTGTGTGTGGTTGCACTATCCACCAAACACAATGTTGGTCCATGCTCCATTGTGTGGACAATGTTTTGTAATGCTGTAAGATCTGAGAGGTAAAAACCAAAAAGAAATCAGATCAAATAAGTGATCATGATGAGTAACTTCTTTTAGAAAGTAAGATCCTTTTAGGAAGTAAAACTCGAGAAGTAAAGGAATTCCTTTAGGAAAGTAGGGGACCTTCGAAAGGTGCCCTCAGAAAAATTTCTTCCGAAGGTAATCTTTAGGAAGACTACTAACTTTTACCTACCGGTCAGAAAGCTGAACGATCACTTTGGAAGGTAACTTCTCAGACAGTGGCTATTTATTATTTACTTACTTATCAAATTCGCACAAAACCTTTTCCTCTAATAAACAAAAGAAAAATATATGCATACATAATATGAAATTGTAAAGATGAAAAGGGATGTATATATACTGTGGTTTGCTAAAATAAAATTTGGAATATGGATATTCTAACACTAATACAATATATTAAAGCAAAGATGAAGCAGAAGGAAACAGATCGGCAGAAAAAATACATCCAACATAAATTCATTATCAAACAGCCAGGATCTTATGAAAAATTTAGACAAAGGCATAGGAATAAATAATAAGAGTCAAGAAACCGCCAGTACCGTTCACCGGAGATATAGAACACTCGTGCTGATAACGTTTTGTAATTTGGCTTATCGATTAGCTCAGTTCTCGTATGGTAATTGCCCGATAATTGCTTGGAGATTATGTATATGATAATGTAGTGTAGAGAAAAGGGAAAAAGGAGAAGAAGAACAATAACACAAGATCACAAGAGCTCATCCATTCATTAAGCAATCCATAACAATATATACACATTTCACAACCTTTCATTTCCTTTAACATAAACAATGAAATAATGGAAGGCAAATTGAGAGTCCTAAGATTTAATGGCCATCAAATAAAATATTTATAACAATAATATAATAATACAATGATATATATAAAAATAATAAAGGACAAAAGCTACCAATTTTCAAGCCTAGCTGGCAACCTAAACCCTTAAAAAAAAAATTTAAAAGTCATGTCATCTTGAAAGGGAAAAAATTGATGAGATAAATTCAACTTAAGTATAAGTTTGACTCAAGTCTTATATATTGGTCTGAAGTTTCATCTATAATTGAAGTGTGACGCATCACAGGCAAGCTTGGGTAAATGGCTAGAATGAGAATAGAGTGGATCGATGCTAATGTTGAGCAACCTACTTAATCGCAACACTATTGTTAAACATATGCATTAATTAATCTTCTTTAGTTTATGATTGATGAAATGACATTTTAAAAAATGATTTACACCACTAATTAAGATTACTAATACCCAACAATGATTTTGTTGAGTTGATAAGTTGCGAAATCTCTTGACATGAAATTAAGGCTTTCAAAAGGTGAATGTCCCCAATGTATTAAACTAGTGAAAGTGAGTTTGTGACTTTAAGCGAGTAAATATAGCATTTTTGCATGCATTTACAGATATATTTTTTTTCAAAAAATTGAATCTCCAACTCCAAGGGCTCCTCACACCCCGACCCAACAAAGCATCTGAACACAGAGACTAAACATTTGCATACTGTGTACAAGGAATTCTCACTTTGAGAGATTGCTTCTACACTACTGTTAGTGAGACTCGATCACTGACCTTTCTTCCCAAACTTCATCCTGTTGACATTAGGTTAGGAACTTAAGGAGGACAAAGGGTGAATTATTTATATGGAGCAATAGGAAATATATTCAATCGAAACTCCAGTTCAAAAAGGAATTACGGCATATAAAAGATTTATTGTATTTATATGATGTACTTTTAAGTAGACATATTAGACATTTTTTAAATAAGTAAATTTAAAAAGCGAGTTAATTTCAGCAACGGTCATCCGACTATGTTGATTTTCCAAAATTAGTCCCCGACTTTTAATTTGGACAATTTAGGTCCCTTAACTTTCAAATTCTTTCCAATGTTAGTCTTTTAGTCAAATTTTGGTTAAGTTGAGGTCAAATAAAAGGGTAAAATTGTCCGCTCACCTGCTTAGTGTATTATACTCATATTTCTCTTGTCCTATACGTTGTATATATGAATATAATCTCAGTTGAAGTCTCAACCGAAGCCATATAATCTCAGCTAAAGTCTCTTCGACTGAGATTATATTCATATATATAGTGTATAGGATAGGAGAAATACGAGTAATAATACACTATACAAGTGAACGGACAATTTTACCCCTTCATTTGACCTCAACTTAACCAAATTTTGACGAAAGGACCAACATTGGAAAGAATTTGAAAATAAAGAGACCTAAATTGTCCAAATTAAAAGTCGAGGACTAATTTTAGAAAATCAACATAATCGGCAAAAAAATTAATCCAATTGTGGCTGCTGGGATTTGAGCCCAGGTCTCTACGGCCACAACGTAGAATTCTTACCACTAAACTACAGCCACTTTTGAGATTTACTCACAACTTTAAGTTTAAGTCATATTGATACGTTTAGGGAGTTCTGCAACTCTCTCAAAAGGTAATTTTGTATATTGAGAGTAATTTTGTATATTGAGATATAAAACTCAGCCGTAAAATTGTTCTATGGAATTTGTTCTGAATGTCGTAGAATTGATGAAAATTTTGTCTAGAGGAAAATAGTTTGTAGAGAATCTTGAAAAGTTTGGTGTTGGACATCTATTTATATTAATGAAGAAAAAGTCTATAGAAATCCTATTATGACAGAGTTTATAAAAGTTAATAACTTTTTGAATACCAGTAGACTTTTAAAAACTCCATAAAAATCTTAATCGAATACTAGTATACTTTTAAAGAGTTTTGAAAAGTCTGAATCCAATACCGGTAGACTTTTAAAGAGTCTTTAAAAGTCTAAATTGAATACCGCCAAACTTTTAGGGTGTGTTTGGAAAGCAGGAAAATGACTTCTGGAAAATGTTTTCTGGAAAATGAGTCATTTTCCGGAAAACATTTTCCTTTCCGGTGTTTGGTTGCACAACAGAAAATTGTCTTTGTGTGTTTGGTTCATTTTCTAGAAAATGATCAGGAAAATGAGCAGAATTATATACTTCAACATTTTATATACACAAAATTATTATTATTATTATTATTATTTTAGTTATAATATAACAACTTCTATTTCAAATTTCATGAAACAACAAGTATGTTAAAAGACATATTCAACGAGTAGCAGAAAAAATGTTTACTGATTACCATTGGCTGATGAACCAATTGCAACTGGTACCCTTTCGTCATTTGAAGCCAAGAATCAACCAAATTATTTAGTTGCAATGTAGGTACTAGTGGTTGCCCCATACATCTTATTTCAACCTGTACAACAATCAAATAAGCACTCAAGGGAACTTAAAAACAGAACTCTGTGTTTTACTCCAAGGCTATGTTTGGCAAACCTAGCTGAAAAGGTAGCTGAAAGCTGAAAAGTAGCTGAAAATTGAAAAGCTATAAGCTCGAAGCTGAAATCTGAAGAGTTGTTAGGATAGCTGTTATGTTTAAAAGTGTTTGGTAAAATTAGCTTTTTGATAAGTTGATAAATGTAAAAAGACTAAAAATGACATCTTCATACAATTTAAATAATTTTAAATTTAAATAGGTTTGTTTATATATTAAAATATAAAATAATGAAATCAATATATTTAAATAAAATATAAAGTAACATATATTTGAAAATATATAAAGTAAAAAAAAATATTTATAATTCATAAGATTAGTTCATACAAAAATTAATATTCAAACACAAATGTCAAAATGAAATTACAACCAAACATAATGAAAAGAAAATGTTAAAAGAGTTTTAATTGAGAGGGGTAAAAGATGCCATTTATTTAAAATAATAAGGATAAAGATGGAAAAAAGTTAAAAAGCTACTAGCTTATTTTTGAAAAGCTATCTCAAGTAGCGTTTCAAAATAAGCTCTTATTTTAAGCTACTAACTTATTTTGAGAACATTACCAAACAGAGCTTATAGCTTATTAGTAGCTTAAAATAAGCTATAAGCTCCTAAATAAGCTCTGCCAAACAGAGCCCAAGTGTAGCCATTATCTCATCTTCACTTGTAAGATCCAATTTCCTCATCTAGTACTTTTGAATGAATGAAACTGGACCATCTTTTGGGTATCAAATTCACTTGTAAGATCCAATTTCCTTATCAGTACCCTTTCTTGAACAATTCAAACTTCACTAATAATATTATTCAAAAAATAAATTGTAAAGCCAGTACTAAAAACAAACAAGTAATTAATCCAGAATCAAACTGGTTTCCAATATGAAATCAGTAGTTTTCGGCTGTGAGTTTTCGTACCCACAGCCGAAAACCATTTCAAAATCGAAAATAAAAAGGAGGAAATATACCTTGGTCGTGGTGAATGGCGACGAAAAGGACGAGAAAATGGAGAAGAAATTGCTCTTGTATTGCAAGTAGAAGCTGCTCTGGTGTTGGTGAATGGCGAAGAAGAAGCTTGGTGAATATTGCGAAAGCCACAAAGAAGAAGCGGAAAATGACTTCCCAAAAAAAAGGGGAATCATTTTCCGTAAAAAGCCATCTATTTTCCTTTGACTGGACTCTATAGTTCATTTGAAACTTTCGTATCTAAATCAGTCTTAAGTTTTTCTACTGATGTTTTTAGAGCTGAATTTTCCTTTTGCAGACATTATTCATTTGAAACCTTCGCATCTAAATGAATCTTAAGTTCTTCTACAGAGGTTTTTCGGGCTGAATTTTCCAATTATAGAGATTCAACATTCTTAATTACCTTAAGGTTTAGCTTACTTACCTTACACCAGTTTTGTACAGATCTTCATAAGCTTCTGCGAGGTCAATGTCCTCATCGTTAGTTTGTATCTCCTCAGCTACCTCTTGTGTTCCTGTTTTGATAGGTTGCACCGGATCTGAGTCTCTTGTTACCTCACTATCTTCTACAAAATCTGGAATTTTGAAGAACTTCTCGTAGTTTGCACGCTCTTCAACATCATCAGGGTGGTATATATTTCCATGGAATGCAACAAAATTTCCTGTCTGTTGTTCTGCTGGTTCACCATTGTCAGAATCTTCAGAATCAGTCCAGGTAAGTGTATACGATTTCTTACCTTTGTTGTTTCCACAATCTGCTGCAATGTGTCCATAACCACCACATTCATAGCACTGAACGCCCTTGGATTTGAAATCTTGATTTTGACTTTTTGGTTTTTTAGTATTTCCAGCTCCAGCTCCTTTGTTGTACGTTTTTGGCTTTCCTTGTCCATTAGCTTTCCTTAGCATTTTTCCAATGCAGGTACCGTAGCGTCAAATGCAACCCCTTTGTTGTCCTTGTTCAGGTACCTATTTTCCTCCTCCATTTCCAATTCAAAAGTCTGCAAATTTCCCATTAAAGCATCTAGCGTTAGAGATTTTAGATCTGTTGATTACTTTATAACAACAGCTTGCATTTTGAACCTCGGGGGTAAGGATCTCAACCCTTTTTGAACCACTTTTTCTTCCTCAAATGGTTCACCCAAGTTTTGTGCGTTGTTTACCAGGTTTTTTACCCTAGCACTGAACTCAGATACTGTTTCAATTTCTTCCATCCTCATATTTTCATACTTGGTCATGATCAATTGTAATTTTGAGACTTTGACGGATCCTGTACCTTCGTAATGATTCATAAGTGCATCCCAAGCAACTTTTGCAATATCTGTGGCTGAGATCAATACAAATTGATCTGATCCAAGTGCACTGTGAATAGCATTCATAGCCCTATTGTTTGCTTGTGATCGTTTCTTTTCGTCCGATGTCCACTGACTAAGGGGTTTTTTCTTCTCTTCGTTCTCGACCGTCACCATGGGTGGAGTCCATGCATTTTCAATGGCATCCCAACATTCTTCGTCCAAAGATTTTATAAAGGCTTTCATCCTAGCCTTCCAGTAGGCATAATTACTGACTCCCTTTATAAAGAATAATTCTTTGATTGCCACTTGCCAGACTCCTCACACATTCTTCATCTGCGCAACACATTCACATACGCATGCATTGCATTTTTCCCATTTCATTGCATTTTGTGCCACATACACATCCTTGCATTGTATTTCTTCTTCTTTTCTTTTGTGCAAAACACGTATGCATGCATTTTAATTACATCAAAAGCTTATTTCTTCCTTTCATGGATCAATATATGACAAGTACATAAAATCAATAATTTTTGTACCAACAATCTCCCCCTTTGGCATATGTTGATCAAACAAACTCCAAATATCATGACTCCCCCTTACTTTGTACTCCCCCTTTGTATACTCCCCATGACTTGCTTGCTTTGAACTACCCTATCGTATACTCCCTAGAGCTGTCAAAACGGGCTCAACCCGTCGGGTTGGGCCCGTTTAGCCCGTGTTTTAGACGGGTTGGGTAGGAGAAATCCCAACCCGGCCCGTATCCAACCCTGCCCGTTTAACCCGTATTTTGGACGGGTTAAACGGGCTGGCCCGTATAACCCACGGGCTGGCCCGTATTTATTAAAAAAAAACTTAATTATATATAATTAATTTAATTATACATTCCTACTCCAGTACTCCACTACTCCCTACTTCCTAGACACTTAAATGCCTAATTCACTCCTCACCTTCTGCTTCCCGTATTTTAATGACTAAAATCACTAAATCACTAAATCCCTAATTCACTCCTCAAGTCTCAACCTTCTGCTTCAACTCTTCAAGCAACGACCTCAATAGACAATGAGACAGCAGCTCAACTCCTCACCTCAGTCTTCAGCTCTAAACTTGGTGGGCGACGATGATGGCGACGGCGGCAAATCAACAATACATCGAGGACGACGACGGCTGCTCCAGACTCCAGTATTCACGACTGACGACGCCACTGCAGCATCGCTCGTGAGTCGTGAGTCGTGACCGCGAGAATCCGATAAGGTGAGAACGGAGAACCACTACTCCGCGACGGCTGCCCCTTCCGGCTCTCTGCTTCTCGGCTGACTGGCCATTGCCATGAACTGCTGTTCCTCGCATCCACTGCTCTTGCTGGGTGGATTATTGATTTATTGTTGATTTGCTATTATTTTATTTTTTCAATTATTGTTGATTTGTTGTTGAATATACCTTGTTGCATTTGTGATTTTTCAATTGACATACTCTCTGGCTGTATGGGTCTTAGGATTTATAACAATTAAATAAATCCATTAGTCTTTACCGTGTAGAAACACATTTAAATAATTTTTTTTTTAAATTTAATACGGGCTGACGGGTTGGCCCGTTTAACCCGTCAGCCCGTAAACCACGGGTTGGGTTATGTTTTTCCCAACCCGTATGAAAAACGGGCCGGCCCGTCCCGGCTCGTTTTTCCCCAACCCGTGACGGGCCAGCCCGTATGGGCCGGGCTGGCCCGTATTGACAGCTCTAATACTCCCCATTTTGATAAACAAGTGCCAAAGGCATCTCAAGCATAGTATTAGTGAAATAATAAAGTTGGAATGCAATCAAGAGCAATATATAAGCAATAAGTAGATAGAAGGGAGTGTAACATTGTTCTCAAGGGCTTGTAGTAGTTCATCACCGATAGGATAGATTTTCTAGGAAGCATATGTGTAGATACGGATTGCAGAAAAGAGGCCGCGAAAAGGATATCACATTAGACAGCTTTCACACCGGACTCTTCTCAGGTTCTTTTTGAACCATATTAAGTACGGGTAGCCCTCTTCTAAGTGAAACGTACACTAGATAGCTTTTACACCGTACTCTTCTCAGGTTCCTTTTGAACCATATTAAGTGCGGGTAGCCCTCTTCTAGGTACAACCCAAAAAAATAGCATAATACATCGGTAAGACAACAGCGATCAATAATATGGAATTTGTTTGCGCATATAGTAAGAAAGCAACCTCAATCTCAATCAAAAAGCGCAATGTATTTCTGTTTCGGAGCACGCAGAACAATGTAGGATTTTAAGGCTTGAATTTGAATTGGTGATGGATAAATCAAGTTATGTGAATGGGGAAAAAGTTTCTGACACAGGTTTTATCCACCAACTACAGATATACTACTTCATGAAAAATAACAATATTATTAAAATCACTAAGACCAAAACTGAGAGAAGTTACCCATGGACTATTCATCAAAGAGAAGGGGAAGCCAGTGAGTCATCATCAGAGGACGAAGCCGAAGATGACGCAACCTCAGAAGGAACATCTATATTCTCTGTGTCTTCATGACGAAGCTTTATCAGAATATTATCAATCTTCACTTTACAATGAACTTCTCTTCATCTGGCGTACAAGGTCTGATTTTTTCTTCTTTTTTTGTTTTGTTTTTGAATTTTTTTTAAACAAATGTATAACTGAATCTGCAAAACAAACTAACATGATGAAAGTTAAATAATTATAAAAAATGAAACAAAAATAAATTAAGCATTTTTTTATACCAGACCAAAAAAAATCATTTTATAGTCAAGCAAGTTTGCTTGGGTCGCCACACTTGCCGTGGTTTGATTTGTCCGCAGCTTCTCCAACCATGTCCTTTCATGGTGCATCTGAAACATCTTTTGTTAAGAAATTCGTTTATGTATCTTATGCCTTCTGTGTTTCTCCTTGACTTCTTTTCGGGCACCCATGCGGTTTTATGATTTCCCTGCCCGCTTGTGAATCCTATACCTGCTTTGTTATGGTTGTTCCCTCGTGACTGAAGAATTTCATTTAGACTACTGGTCCATGTGTTCAACATTCTCACACGTTTTTTGAAACTTTCCAATTTCTTTTGCAGGTATAGTTCATTTGAAACTTTCGTATCTAAATCAGTCTTAAGTTTTTCTACTGATGTTTTTAGAGCTGAATTTTCCTTTTGCAGACATTATTCATTTGAAACCTTCGCATCTAAATGAATCTTAAGTTCTTCTACAGAGATTTTTAGGGCTGAATTTTCCAATTATAGAGATTCAACATTCTTAATTACCTTAAGGTTTAGCTTACTTACCTTACACCAGTTTTGTACAGATCTTCATAAGCTTCTGCGAGGTCAATGTCCTCATCGTCAGTCTGTATCTCCTCAGCTACCTCTTGTGTTCCTGTTTTGATAGGTTGCACCGGATCTGAGTCTCTTGTTACCTCACTATCTTCTACAAAATCTGGAATTTTGAAGAACTTCTCGTAGTTTGCACGCTCTTCAACATCATCAGGGTGGTATATATTTCCATGGAATGCAACAAAATTTCATGTCTGTTGTTCTGCTGGTTCACCATTGTCAGAATCTTCATAATCACTCCAGGTAAGTGTATACGATTTCTTATCTTTGTTGTTTCCACAATCTGCTGCAATGTGTCCATAACCACCACATTCATAGCACTGAACGCCCTTGGATTTGAAATCTTGATTTTGACTTTTTGGTTTTTTAGTATTTCCAGCTCCAGTTCCTTTGTTGTACGTTTTTGGCTTTCCTTGTCCATTAGCTTTCCTTAGCATTTTTCCAAACTTCTTAGACAACATGGCCATGACGTCGTTCATTTCTGTATCGGAGTCAGCTCTTGCAGGTACCGTAGCGTCAAATGCAACCCCTTTGTTGTCCTTGTTCAGGTACCTATTTTCCTCCTCCATTTTCAATTCAAAAGTCTGCAAATTTCCCATTAAAGCATCTAGCGTTAGAGTTTTTAGATCTGTTGATTGCTTTATAGCAACAGCTTGCATTTTGAACCTCGGGGGTAAGGATCTCAAAACTTTTCGAACCACTTTTTCTTCCTCAAATGGTTCACCCAAGTTTTGTGCGTTGTTTACCAGGTTTTTTACCCTAGCACTGAACTCAGATACTGTTTCAATTTCTTCCATCCTCAGATTTTCATACTTGGTCATGAGCAATTGTAATTTTGAGACTTTGACGGATCCTGTACCTTCGTAATGATTCATAAGTGCATCCCAAGCAACTTTTGCAATATTTGTGGCTGAGATCAATACAAATTGATCTGGTCCAAGTGCACTGTGAATAGCATTCATAGCCCTATTGTTTGCTTGTGATCGTTTCTTTTCGTTCGATGTCCACTGACTAAGGGGTTTTTTCTTCTCTTCGTTCTCGACCGTCACCATGGGTGGAGTCCATGCATTTTCAATGGCATCCCAACATTCTTCGTCCAAAGATTTTATAAAGGCTTTCATCCTAGCCTTCCAGTAGGCATAATTACTGACTCCCTTTAACATTGGAGGTCGTGTAATGGATGCACCTTCTTCCATCCTGCAAAACAACTTCTCGAGGTACCCTAGGATCTCGCTAGAAAATTAAGCGACAAACGCTCTGATACCAATCGTAAGTATGTAATGCAGAATTCCGAGGGATATACGCTATATTTAACTAGGGAATTAGATAAGAGACAATTACTCCTGATAATACTCCTAACAGATATGATGTAAAAATATGAACGCACCAAATAAGTACACCAAACATTTAATAACGCAGTTCGGAGAACACTCCTAATCTGCGGGGCCACGCCCAAAATTTTCCACTAGATCAACCCGCTGGTTTTTACAAGTACAAGGTTCAACCGATTTACAAAACTAGGCCTACCACCTATTTTAACGCCAACCTTATACAATAACTCAGTAAGAAAATTTTAAATACAATTTGAGCTCATCTATCAATTACACAAATTGTATGCCAACCTGGATTTTGACACAAGGTGTACTAGTACTGCGCGGAGCTGCTTCTCCAAATTTAGTGCTCGTTTCTAGACCCGAACATTTGAAGTTTCTTTTGTGTAGTCACTGACTCTTGAATTGTTACTCCCTGAAACTTCACTTTGATCTCATTACAAGACTCCCCTTTTATAGTGTTTGTAGACTCTTGTTTTTAGGAAGTCCATCCCATGTTCAGACATTTTGCATGGATGTGAGAGAGAGAATTAATCTGGTTCACACAATGTTTTTAAGAATAATTCTTTGATTGCCACTTGCCAGACTCCTCACACACTCTTCATCTGCGCCACACATTCACATACGCATGCATTGCATTTTTCCCATTTCATTGCATTTTGTGCCACATACACATCCTTGCATTGTATTTCTTCTTCTTTTCTTTTGTGCCAAACACGTATGCATGCATTTTAATTACATCAAAAGCTTATTTCTTCCTTTCATGGATCAATATATGACAAATACATAAAATCAATAATTTTTGTACCAACATAGCCAAACACTAGAAACCCGGAAAATGATTTCCAGAAATCATTTTCCGAGTTTCCAAACACACCCTTAAAGTTGATAAAAATCTATAAAAGTCATGGTAATTCACATCGCCTACCCCCATGTGATTTTTATGATTATTTTATGATAATCTATATACATATTTTTATACTTAAGTATAATATTATTGGCACAAAATAAATTATAGTTATCTTTTCTTTAGGTGCAAATACTTAACTTAATAATTAAATACTAATATAATTGCCTAATTTTTATTTATTGTAATCATTACGGTAATTCTCATTCCCTTCTTCCATGTAATTATTTAAGTAATATATATGAAAGTATAATATTGTTATAATTATAACTAAAGAATAATTGAATAATTTTTTCGACATTAATGTACTATAATTATTCAACCTTTTTATATATATAATTTTTCTAATATAATTTGTATCTAATTGATTTTGAGACTAATATATAAATCATTACATTTCAAGATTTTTTTTACCTTACCATAATTCATCATTTTTCATTGTATCTCTTGCTTTTTTCAGCCACATAATAAAACTCTATCCATATTGGTTATTACTTTCGTTTTATTCAATGGAATAAATGCATAATGTACTGCTTAGACAATTAGGGTACGATTGATTCGATTGTACGTGGTGTTAGGGTTAAAAGATTGAGATAATTTTTTCTGTTTTGTCGAAAACAATTATAATAAGCTGCTATATATATATATATATATATATATATATATATATATATATATAGAAATCTATTCAGGTGAGGACTAATGTATTATAGAGGATTTTGAGGATCAATCCTAACCATTGATTTATAAAAATTAATGGTGTAGATTTAGGTAATGTTTAGATTAGTTTTTTAGTTAATTAAGGGAAAAGGTGATATTTTACATTAATTAGTTTTATGGAAAGCTTTTGATTAATTAATATAGAATCACTATTGAATTATAATTAAGGTTAGAAAATTCCATACGGAC
>NXFB01002012.1:0-13871 GCA_002525835.2 Ipomoea batatas
GTCTCATATGTAATGACAATTAATAAGAGCCAAGGACAATCGCTTTCTCGGCCTATTCTTGAAAAAACTTGTCTTTAGTCATGGACAATTATATGTTGCAGTTTCTAGGGTCACTACTCCAGAAGGGCTGAAAATATTGATTTGTGACAGTGAAAGCACCAGAAAAACTTCAACATCAAACATTGTATACAAGGAAGTTTTTCAGAATTTGTAAATATTCGACTTCATTCTAAAATAATATTTTAACTTTATAATTGTTATTAAATTTAGTATCTTCTTTACTTTCAAAACAAAATTTACTACAGTAGTAATTAAAGTAATTATGTTTTAATTTCAAGATTTTTTTAATTCCAGACTATTGTATACTATTTTTTTTAAACTATTCAAACCTATTTATTATACAAAAAAAAAAAAAAAAAAAACTATGGGAACAAAACTGTTTTAAATCAAGTAATTTAAAAAAACATTCAAATACAGTTTGATTCCAAGAATCATTAATCATCTTAATGATTTTTAAAATTATTTACACTTTTTCCCATATTTATTTAGATAGTAATGACATTAAATATCGAGAAATATATTATTCATACTTTTACACTTATCTTATCATTAAACAAATATACATTAAAAATATGATAATTATTTATTGTTTATAATTTAACCTCTAATTTATTATTAAAATGTCTAATAAAAAAATTTCATCCGTGCATCGCACGGGTAAAATACTAGTTACAATAATGATAGATGTTACAAATACTATCATAAATTCTAATAAACACAATAATAATGTCCATTAAGTAATATGTTATAACACTTTTCTCTTTATTGTTTTATTTATTTTAGATGCCTCATGATACTTGTATTATAAATATTATGTGAGATGAAAATGCTATGTTTGAGAAAACTTTGTTTTCAAATTTGGTTATTTACACATATATGTTCTAGAAAAATATGAGTATTTTATTGTTTTGGGTTACCTTTACGAAGGGTATCTTTATAGGCTACGGGCATTATGCATTGAAAAACACGTTCTTTATTTTGGAGGGTATTATTATTATAAAAATGTATTTTGGTTGATTATGTTACAAAAATATTATTTTGAGAAGGTACATGTGAAATATCTATACTTTTTCCTCGTTCTATCTATATTCTACTCGATCGCATGATGTGTTCGGTCCCGTAAAACTATCATATATCTATAAGAAATTTGTAGTGAACTGATTTTTTATACATTAATTTTATTTGTATAAAATGCCAAGGACCTTGTGGTCCAGTGGCATCAAACCCTTCCTTTTATACGGGAGGTGCTTCAATAGGTTGAGAAAATAGTTATGAACAGATACTACATTGCAATAGAGTTAGTAGTATTAAAAAAAATACATTAATTTTATTTGTAAAAAAATAAAGATAAAATAAATACAAATTGTAAAAGAATTTAGAGGGAAAAAAAATCGTGATTCATGATATAATTATTTGTGCTGGCCAATGGGGTTTGATTCGGCCCAAACCGATACAAGTTGAAGCCCAAATAATATAAAGAATGATAGAGGAACTGATTTTAAATGTTTGAACACCATCATATAAATTTGTTTCCATTAAAGGAAAGAAGAATAACACTACAAGAAGGCCCAATTTTTTAAAACCCGCTACTCATCATTTTATCAACAATTATTGTGTGGGCTGCGTGGATCACGAACTAAAAATGACGCTATTTTGTACAATTTTATTTTATTATTTTTACGCGATTCACTTCAACATACATTTTTATAACTCATAATATACATTATTTTAAGGAAAAATTGTAATTTATGCCCCTCCATAATATGTCAATTATCAATGTCACCCCTAAATTATTAGTGGTGCAAATGTTGTCCCTCAATTTTTAAAACGATATATATATTGCCCCTCGTAGGTGTAAATGTTACCCCTCAATTTTTAAAACGGTACATATATTGCCTCTCACGTACGGTACGGGAAGGGCAATATATGTACCGTTTTGAAAATTGAGTGTCAACATTTACACTACTAATAATTAAGAGGTGACATTGATAGTTGACATATTATGGAGGGGCATAAATTACAATTTTTTCTTATTTTAAAGTATAAATTACATATTTCTAACTCATAATATTCAACGATATCGTTTTGGACCGTGCATAATTTGCCTCATTTTATGTATGCTACGTTTTTTTTTTTAGTACATCTGTACATGTATGCTACGTTTTGTTTCTTTCAGTATTTTTTTTTTTTCAAAAGCTATTTGTACGGTGTATTCAACTTCACTGAGTATTGAATATTGAAAACAAAAAAAACAAAAAAAAAAACGCACACACAACTGATAATTTGTTACTTTGTACTATGTATTTGTTTCGCGTTAGGACTTGGAGTATCTTCGCATGACCTCTTAGGAGTTAGAAAGAGACACTTTCATGTAATAAAAAAATACTGAAATAAGAGTATAATTGAGTTGAGTATGAAAAACTCAAAATTTAACTCAATTAAAAAAAAAAAAATTGAAGCTTGAAGTTTGATTTGAGCTTAATCAAGTTTATATTTTTTAGCTCAAGTTATTTTGTAAATATATTTGACATGATAATTGGACAAGATACTAGATTTGGCCCATTGCATTTATACCTAGTTGTTATGCCATGGACCTGGGTGACCTGGATCCACTTACAAGGTGGACCCATGTCCATATTCACAATATTAGAACTCTATGTTCATAAGTTTAGAACTCTATGTTCACAATTTTTGAACTCTATGTTCACAATTTCACAATTTCATAACTCTATATTTAATAGTATAACACAATTTTTGAATCTATATAACAAAATTGTGAATATGGAGTTTAAAAATTGTGAATATTGAGTAATGTAATTTTGTATATTAAGATTTAAAATTTGGAATATATAAGAGTTCTAAAATTGTGAACATAGAGTTTGTAAATTGTGACCATGGACCTGGGTCCATAGCATATTTTCCATTTATACTGTCAATATTCAAAAAAAAAAACGTAATAAGGCTTGTGGGGTGAGTATTAGGGGCAAATTATTGTGTGGACCATCGTCTACGCAGTGTTATGTGGTCAATATGAAAAGTACATTTTTTTAATATATTAAAAGTACATTATTTGTGTAATGAATGTACATTATACATAACAAAATAATGTATTTTTAGTACTCCAATAATGTACATTTTCCGAACACACTGTACATTTTTGATATACTAAAAGTACATTATTTGTGTACTGAATATACATTATTTCATAGTACGATTCACACAGCTTTGTAGATCATGGTTCACACAATAATGATTAATGATTGGTATTATGATAGCTCAAGTTTGTGTTAAGAATATAAATTCTAACTCAGCCTAAAGAGTTAAAGAGTTGAATCCCCAACCACAATGGCTTCCCATGCCTCAGCCCGACAGAGCCTTTGATGCGCACAAGGAGTGATGCGCGAGATGATGTAAATCATGAGTTCCTTTGATGCGCACAAGGCGCACAAGGAGTCCCCTTGAGCATCTAGGAGGATGCGCGAGATGATGTAAATCATGAGTTCCTTTGATGCGCACAAGGAGTCCCCTTGAGCATCTAGGAGGATTTAAATCATGGGGCTAAAGCTAAGTGTTAAGTTACTCCCACACTGTCGATGATGAGACTCGATCACCGGTCTTTCTTTTCAAATTTCACTCATGTGACCAACTGAGTTGCCCATGCAGGCAAAAAAGTTATTTTTTTAAGGGATAAGGGTCAAATTGACCCTCAAAGTATACTGAATTATGCAATTAGGCCCTTCAACTTCAAAAAGCTTCAATTAGGTCCTCAAACTTGTTATTTTGGAGCAAATAAACCCTCTAATCTATTTGTGACCTGTAATTGCAGGTTAACTGAAATTCCGACCAACTCTGACGAACCTCCAGTGAACATCCGACCAAAATCCGACGAATAAATCAGACATCAATAGTCGCCGGCGAATAAAGCGAAGCTTTTGCTCCCGCCGCCGTTCCGAAACTGGACGGGGTGGTGAAGTTGAGCTCTCCGGCGGGGTTATGAAGAGTCAACCAGAGGAATCGACCGGGTGGTTGTAGTTTGCGGACCAGACGACGACGGCGCCGAGCGAGTCGAGGTTGTAGTACCATACTGAGAAAACGAAGCGGATGGGGGTTCTATCCGAGGGGAGAAAACCGGTGGGGAAGGTGGAGTTGGGGGAGATGAGGATTTTGTTTTGGGTGGGCGTCCATGGTGGATTCGAACTTCGAAGTCGGAGAAAGAAGAGATTTTCTTCGGTTGTTGCTGGGATGAAGTGAATTCAGGGTTGAAAAGGAAAATAATGAAGAAGATGGAAGGAAAAGACATGGTTGGAGCTAGAGCTTCATTGGAGGAGGAAGAGGGTAGCGATGGAGCTGCACTGCTTGAGGCTTCAATGGAGGTTGATCATGAAATATCACAATAAATGAGAAATAATAAATATAAAATTTATAAAATAGATACACCCATTCAGATTTATCCATGAAAATCTGAAAATGAAAATTAAAAAGAAAGAAAATGGGAGGAGTTCTCCGACCGGAGTTTGGTCGGATGTTCGTGGGAGGTTACCGGAATTCTAGTTGACCTGCAATTACAGATCACAAATATGTTGGAGGGCTTATTTGTTTCAAAATAACAAGTTTGAAGGTCTAATTGGAGATTTTTTAAATTGAAGGGCCTAATTGCACAATTCAGTATAGTTTGAGAGTCTATTTGACCCCTGTCTTTTTTTTCTTTCTCTTTTTCTTTTTCTTTTTTTTTTTTTTTTTTAAAAAAAAAGATGATTTGACTCAAGTTTTATAAATTATTTCACAAACCTTTTAGAAATTGATGTGAAATGCTTAAGCATTTCTATGTGAATCATTCATTTTAAATTCGCTACCACCACAATCTAACCAGCCATCACCATTTTAATTTAATAGCCGGCCAGCATTTTAATCACTCTAATGTTATTCTTCCAAACGGAGTAACTATTATTATCATTATTAGTTTAATAAAGATATTTTCTGAATTACATTTTTTTTGAGGCCACCATGATTATACAAAGATAAATTATATTTTTCTTTGATATTAACAACATTTTACTAGTTTCAAGAAAGAGTTAATTTCATTTTTTGTCCTAAATTTATAAGACAAATTATTGTGTGGACCACGGTCTAAAACGATATTGTTGAATTTTATGAGTTAAAATAATGTACATTATGAGTTAGAATAATGTATTTTATGTGTTAGAAATAATGCACATTATGTGTTAGAACAATTTACATTATGTGTTAGAATAATGTACTTTATGTGTTAGAATTAGTACACTATATGTTAGAATAATAAAACTTATGGAGTAAGATAATTTACATTATGCTTTAGAATAATGTACATTATGAGTTATAAAAATGTATGTTGCAGTGAGTTTCATGGAAAAAAAAAAAAGTTTTGCGTGAAACGACGTTATTTTTAGTCTTTTTTTTTTCCAGAACATCCATATTTGGTTCAAGATTATTGTGACATGACCATTTTTTGTCCTCCGTCAACAAAATTATTGCAATGTTCTTAAATACAACGATCTTTTTTATACAATGTGGGTTTGCCCGCTATATTTTTATTTATTTATTTATTTATTGAAAAAATCATAATTGAAGCCATAAATGTACTTTATTTTACATAATTTAAATGGTTTTGGAGGATAAAAAATTGTTACGCTATAATAATACTATGACCAAAGAAGATGTTTAAAAAAAAAAAAAAAGAATACTAAAAGTGAATTTTTCACCTATAAATCTAGGACGAAAATAAAATTAACTAAAAAAAAATTAGTACATAAGTGCTCAACCGCTACATCAATCAACAATCAACACCTAATAACAATTTGGTTTTGTTTTCCAAAAAAAAAAAAAACAATTTGGTTTTCGTAAGCGCATCGTTATATTAGATTAGTAATCCGTACTATTTTTAATGGCAGCATAATTGCGATTAGAAATGTTTAATTATTGTGGTTTGTTAGCGGTTGTTAAGGTCTGCCCCATGAGACTTTTCCTACATGAAATTTTATATTAAAAAAAAACATTTTTCAATTATATATAACAATTTCCTATTAGACTTGATTAATTAATGTTGGCAGACTGAATAGAAAATACAATGATTAATAAACTGAATTAAACAGCAAAACATTCTTGGAACTATCGAAATCAAGTCGGAATATGTTTACACCAAAGAACAAGATTAACAAACTTATTATTATTATTATTAGTTAACTACACTTTTAATTTTAAATTATACGGAAATGACCAAATTACAGGTGCCCATTTTTTTCTAAAAAAAATAAAGGTAGAAGTGACATGAAAATTTAAAGGAATAACGGTTAAATTGGCCATTGAATGTAACGTGAAAGTGCAATTAGATCACTGGACTGAAAAACGTGTGATTACTCCACTCAACGCCCCAAAAGTCTTCCATTTCACCTAGTAGCCAATTCCGAACCTTTCCTTCCGGTTGATTGCTAACCTGGATGACTACATGGCAATATTTATTCTTTTCCTTTAGTTTCCTTTCTTTCGGCGTGTCCATAGATTTCTCTTCCATTTCTCTTCTCTTCATCCACAACCCATAGATTTCAAGCTCTTAATCTCTGTCATTATTCTGCTGCTTTCTTTTCTAGCAACATGCATATGAGTGTGCAAACTTTGGTAAATTTTTGGTTAACCGACCGAACCGACAAAGTTTGGTTAACCGTTTTTTAACTAAACTTTTTCGGTTTGATTAATGGTTAAAGATTTTTAAAATTTCGGTTAACGGTTAATTCGGTTCAAAACTTCGGTTAACTGAAATTTTAAATATATATATATATATATATATATATATATATATAATCTGATCTAATATGTATAATCACTATAAATTTGTAGTGTTCTTATGGTATTGTTTTTGTATATTTTCTTATGAATTTATTATTATATGTATTATTTTAAAATATTAGCATTAAAAAGTTCGGTTAATCGCTTAACCGACCGATTAACCGGAAAAAAAAAAAAAAAAAACTTCGATTTGGTTAATTCGGTAATACAAAGTTCGGTTCGGTTAACAGTTAAAGCTTTAAAAATTAAATTTCGGTTAACCGATTGCACACGCCTAAACATGCATCTTTTAGATCCGAAGCTTTGTTTATGAGTTTCTCATACCAATTCTCCGATTTAGATCCGTTCATTCAATCAATTTTAGGGAAAAAGATTCTTAGTTTCATTCTTATTTGATGATGCGTATTGTTTTCTTCATGTTTGAGATTAATGTCTCCTATTGTGAGTGAAATCCTCCGTTCCAAATTTATGATCAGTTCCTCTCTCAGACATAGGACCCATCTTGTTCAATATTTCTCCATCGTCTTCCTCTACTGGTTCTATGTTTTTTCATAAATAAGCTCTCATCTCATTATCAACGTAGTTCTTATATTTATATATATAATAACTACTGTGTATTGTGCCTTTTGATTTTTTTGAGGTCAACATTATTCAATCATCAGTACCTAAGCTTTTTTTTTTTTTTTTATCTAATAAGGTTTCTGGCTGGAAGAAAAAATGGCATCTTCCAGCGGGAACTCATTGGGATCTACTCATATTCAGAACTCCGGATTGAAGGGTGACTTGCAGGGTGAGATGAACGAGAGGAAGCTAAATAGAATGCAATTGAACCGCGAGTCGGCGTGGCGGTCGAGGATGAGGAAACAGAAGCATTTGGACGATCTGGTGGCGCAGGTTGCGCAGTTGAGGAACGACAACACCCAGATCCTTAATAAAATCAACCACACTACCCAACATTACGTTAACGTGCAGGAAAAAGAAAGGGAAGAGATGAAATCTATGGGCACGCTGGAAGAAAGGAAAAGAAAAAAAAATTGCCATGTAATCATCCAAGTCAAGAAGCAACTGGAAGGAAGGGTTGGGAACCGACTACCAAGTGAAATTGAAGGCATTTGGAGCGTTGAGTGGACTAATTGCACCTTTTTTTAGTCCAATGGTTTGATTGCATTTTCGCCCATACATTCAGTGGCCAATTTGGCCCTTATTCCAAAAATAAAAAACATGCAAAACATAACTCATGTGCAAATGGAACTTGTTATCTGAGATCATCAATGTTGGGCAGGGCCAATAAAGGGGTTATATCTAGTACTCGGTGGTTTGGGAATTGTTGGGCAGAGGCAAGTAAAGCCCCTAAGGTCCAAGTCCAGGACCCAGCTTATCTCGAACAATGTGTGTCTTCGCTACTAGCTATAGCTTTTGGTGTGAGTGATAAGTGCTTGATCCTAACAAGTGGTATCAGAGTCAAGTCACGAGTTCAATTCCCAACAATAACAATTAATATTGGTTGGTGCTGTGCTGGGGAAGGGAGGATTGTTGGGCATGGTCGGTAAAAGGGGCCATGTCGCCAGTAAAGCCCCTAAGGGCCAAGTCCAGCACCCAACCTGTCTCAAATAATGTGGTGTATAATTATGATATGAGTGACATTGGCTCGCTCTTAAAACCAAGGGAGGGATAAATTTGATCATTTTTACTTATTTTAAGGATTAAAATACAATTAATTCTTGTTTTGTTTTTATTTGTTAATTTATTTGGAGAGATTTATATATTAATCTTTGAGTGATTGATGGGTTATTACTATTTACTAGTGTTTTTCAAAGTGGATTGCAATGGCTTCGCTTTCAAATCAATATTGGTGGCATCTCACTTTCTAATCCTAATAGCAATAGAGACTAAGCAACCTCTTTGTTGATGAGAGAGCGAGTTTGATATAAAGTATATTTAATTGGCTTTTAATTTGCTTATTATGGTTATATATAATGTATTAACCCCAAGTGTACGTTCATGTCCATTATCTATAAAATGGATTAATTGCTTTCTTAAACAACTCTCCTTTTTATTTTTCTTTAATTTCTTGTAAAGAAATTTTTGTTAATACTTAATAGGATAGGATATCATATCTACCATCTACATCTACAAATCTAATAAGATCCAATAAAGTTAGGCCCTTAACGGAAATTAAAAAATCCAATAAAGTTATGCCCTTAACGGAAATTAAAAAATGAATGGTATAATTGTTTGTTCAAATGAATGGTTCATATTATTTTGATTTCAGTATTTTTTATTTATTTTTTTTATTTATCCTCTATTATATTATTTACTTTTTCTAAACACCCCTGCATCCCAGTAAACTTTAGTAATGGAATATTTCATTTACTATTTATTATTCTTAACTTACTCATTGATTTTCATAAGGAAGGTCTTAAGTTCAAACCACATCCCAATCAAAATTGACATAATTGTTAAACATATACTATGAAAATGTTATTAGAGTGTATTAAAAAAAATACAATATAACAACTAATGTGATTGCTCACTTTCTGGCCAGAACTTCTTGTTCGTATACTGGTCGGGAGGTGTAGGACACATATCCCTCATTGTATTTGTGATTTGATTTTGCAATAATAGTTCGCTTTGATAGTTGTTTTCAAAAAAATATAATATAAAATTTCACATGGATTTTAGTCAATTAATTAGAACCACGCATTGGGCATTGATGAAACGATGCACCTAATTTACAATATATATTCAACACAGATGAGAAACTATGCCAATTATCATTGTCTTTTTCAGGAAGGAGGATTTGGTTACGTTTTTGAAGGTATACTACGCTAGGCACTAAAATTGCATTGAAGCACACCAGAAAACTAATCAAATCAATAATTCATTTTTGGCAGAAGGTGCAACAAGAGGAAGCATGGATCACACCAATTAATAGGGTTTTGTATTGCAAAACTATGCTTAGGGTATTATCCAGTAAGGGTGTTTCCGATCCCTCTAAAACTGTTATTGCACCAGTTAATCCAATAGTTTTGTCACAAGTCATAATTATGCATTCTTGAAATATTTATTTTCATGTAAAATTTGATAATTTTGCATTGATATACGTAAGATACCGAATGATACTTTGATAAATTCTGAATCATTAGTTTAAAAATATGCGTTGAGCATTAGACTATTCATGCAATGCGCTAACAATGATAAGATAGTTAAAGAGTTCGTGCATGCATGAGTACAATAGTGCTTCATTTACTCCTTTTTTAATCTATTAGATAGAAAAGTATTGAACCTTGAATGATTTTTTCGGGGATAAAGAAGTTTCACGTCCATTCTGATCATTTTTTTTTCTACGAATTGCACGCTTTTTGAGAAAACACTAAATTAATTTCCAATTTGGCAGCAAATTCTTAGACAACATCTCTGGCAATGGAGAAGCAATTTTCTCTATACTTCTCAAAGAAAGAAATTAACCTCTTAACCTTATTAATATTAATAGTAACATCAAGAAGCATATCTTTTACGTGTAGATGCTTGCTAACCAAATTAACTACGTATACAATTTCATACCAAATGATTGTGGCTATCAAAAATTCAAAATTATTAAGTACATTTCTAGCCAAATTAAATATCTAACCTCACTGTGAATTTTAGAATTATTGTTTGCAGGGAAAATTGTAATTTATGCCCCTTCATAATATGTCAATTATCAATCAACCCTGAACTATTAGTGGTGTAAATGTGTCCCCTCAATTTTCAAAACAATATATATATTGTCCCTCTCAAGTGTAAATGTTACCCCTCAATTTTCAAAACGGTACGGTACATATATTGCCCCTCCCGTACGGTACGAGAGGGGCAATATATGTACCGTTTTGAAAATTGAGGGGCATCATTTACACCACTAATAATTCGGGGGTGACATTGAGGGGCATCATTACTTAAGAGGCAACTCTTTTAAGGGTCCGTTTGGAAAGCAGGAAAATGATTTCTGTAAAAGGTTTTCGGAAAAATGAGTCATTTTCCGGAAAACAGTTTCATTTCCAGTGTTTGGATGTATTATAGAAACTGTCTTTGTGTGTTTGGTTCATTTTCTGGAAAATGGATAAATTGTATAATTAAACATTGTAATTGATTTATTTAAAATATAAAAAATTATAATAGTTATTAAAATAATGGTATTTAATAAAAAAAATAGAATTTATAAATAAAAAATAAAAAATAAAAAATAAAAAAAAAACGTAGCAAAGGTTTTCGATTGTTTACCCACCTCATTGGTCCATGGTCATGGGTGATATGGCTTGGTTTTGGTCGAAAACATGCGAAACAGCTATTCTGGCGATTCTGTAAAATGACTTACGGAAAAAAATTCATAAGTCATTTTCCGGAAAATTGAACTGATTTTCCTTGGTCAACGGAAAACATTTTTCGTTGACCACATTTTCCGGACGTTGCCAAACACAGAAAACTCAAAAAACATTTTCCGGAAGTCATTTTACGGGTTACCAAACGCACCCTATGTTACTTTTTAAATATGCCACATCTTTTTGGAATTAGCAAATAATGTATAGATATGTTGGACTATCCCAAAAAGGTCTCTTACTTTGTCACAACTATTTGTAATGTCCCACAAAGTCAAGTTAAGACTATGACTATTATACCATAAGGAGTACAAAATTCTCTAAGATTTATATCTAGTACTACCTCCGTCCCATTTTGTTTGTCTGATTCGGTTAACGAGGCTTGACTGAAGTTATTTTTAATTCAATTTTTCATAATATTAAATTTAGTATTAGTATATAAATTTTATATATTTAGAAACTACATTAGAAGTACTATTAAACACAAAAAATCAAATTTAAAAATAATTAAAAATTATTAAAGAAAATAAGCAATGAAGAAAGAATTGGTTTGACCAATGAATAGTAAACAGGACAGGTAAAATGGGACAGAGGGAGTAGTATTTTTTGTACACCTTGGCGTTTCCTTCTTATATTTGACCCATTGTCATATTCTTGTCCTCTTACATTCTCTATATCAAGATCAATAGATTTCGACACATTTTGCAATACTTCAAAAAGATATTGGCCAGTTGTGTCATTCACAAAAATGAGTTTCAAGAACTTCTATTTTAATTGGATATGTTGAGACATCCACACATATCTTAATATAAAAAATAATTGTTCTTGACGACTAGTATCGAGAGTACAATCTAGTACTATTACAAATATTTTGCTCCTTTGATTTTCCAAATGATATTCATTTTTATCGAAGAAGCAAGCAAAGTACACTAGTACAAAAAACACTTTTAACGTCGGTTATTTGGACCCTACAACGTCGGTTTTTAATCGACGTTGATGTAGGTGACGTTATAAACTAACTGTACGACGTCGGTTATATAACCGACGTCGTATATTTTATTTATTTATTAATTATAACTTACAACGTCGGTTATTAATAAATAACCGACGATGTATATAATTTTTTTAATTTTATTTACATTACACGTCGGTTTTTCATAAATAACCGACGTGTAAAGCTAAAAAATAATAATAGCAAACGACGTCGATTATTTGATGCTTTAATTTTTTTTAATCAACATAACACGTCGGTTGTTTGTAAAAAACCGATGTGTTATGTAATTAAAAAAAATAATAATAATAATTTATACCCAAAACCTGTTGAAATATATATATATAAATATATATATCACAAAACCTGCTCAAATATCATATCACAACCATATACAATTTAATATGTACATTGGCTTATGCAAATATTCAAGTCAACATGCTTTTACTTATGAGGAGGAGCTTCACATGTTACTTTTTTCGCACCAATTGCATCTGGATGGGAAAAAATTCAATCCCTGCAACATACAAATATAGATGCATTGTTGATGACTGAGAGAACTCTAGACTGTAAAATAGTAATGAAACATCAAGGGCTTTCGCTGAGATGGACCATCCAAACTGATGAGCAACAAAGTCACAAAGTTCAAGAGTGAAAGGAAAAGAAAACCATAATCTACTGAACTGATCTAGTACTCTGCAAATTAGAGTTTACTTTCGTGACAAAAAATGGTAATTCACTTATTCAGATCTCTTCTGTCTTTCTTTTTGTTCATAACTACTTTCTCAACCTATTGAAGCATAAGAGTCAGTATTGTCTCCACTGAGACTCGAACCCACCACCTCCTGTATAAAGGGAAGGGTTTGATGCCACTGGACTACAAGGTCCTTGGCTCTTCTTTCTTAGTTTCTTATACTTGCTCTAAGATTTTGCTTAGTATGCATCATGGTAAAAATGTCCAACTAGTGCATATGAATTTCCAACTAACAAGCTCATTCTAGCACAAGATATAATTAAGTTTATTACCAAAATGGTCCCTCGACTATTGCGAAATTACCAATTTGGTCCTCGACAATTTTTTGTGCCCAATTAAGTCCTTTGACTTTGAAAATTTTAACCAATTTGGTCCTCCGTTTATTTTGTCGTTAAGCATCCGTTAAATTGGGACCAAATTTGTAATTTTTCTAAAGTCAAGGGACCAAATTGGTAGTTAATTTTTCACTGAAATGGTCCCTTGACTATAGTAAAATTACCAATTTGGTCCCTTGACTATAGAAAAATTACTAATTTTGTCCCATTTTTAACGGTAAAATAAACGGATGACCAAATTAGTTAAAATTTTCAAAATTGAGGGACTTAATTGGGTACGAAAAATTGTCAAGGACCAAATTGGTAATTTCGTAATAGTCGAGGGACTATTTCGGTAATAAACTCGATATAATTCCATTATTTGCAAACTAAATCCATGGATTTTGAAACAAAGTAATACGACCTTTCAATTAATATTGGAAGTGAACAAAAGAAGCATTTAGCAACAAACATGAGTAACTATCCTAATTTTTATTAAATCATTTTTTTTTTGCAATACTGTGCTTATTTAAAACACATAAAAAAGCATATAGAGCCAAAGCTGCAGTATGCACTTG
>NXFB01002018.1:0-13823 GCA_002525835.2 Ipomoea batatas
CAGATACAAGGCAGTGTTGCCACATTTTCAGGCAATCCAATTATCCCAAATTGCTCCTTACTCAAATCAAGTCGCACGATCACAATCCTAACTACCCCATCCAGCATCTGCTTTCCGACAGCCCCATTTACACAGGCTTGACTAGATCTCCCGGGATGGAAAAGGGAAATACATTAGGAATGTATTCCCATACCCGTTTCGTTAACCTATGGATCTGAATCTTCTAAGGGGTAATTTCAAGCCCATGGGCATTTTCAGGTCCAACATCAGTAATACTTAGCACCTTGTAGTGAAAAAAAAACAAGTTGAACAATTAATAAAATCACAACTAACGCTCTGATATGGTCTCGTAGCTCTGATATGTTTTAATCATAGCTCTCATATACTCTGATCTACTATGAGCGATAACTCTAATATGCTCTGATCTACTATGAATGATCAATGTTATTATGCTTCTAATATAAAAGGAAAACAACAAGGGTTTAAAAACGATTACTTGAAATAATACTTTTTTTTTCCTTAATTTCGCTCCGGACCTATAAAATGTTTGGACTGACTCGGGCCTCTAACGGAGCTCTAAACTTAACAACTTCAGTTATATTTTGACCTTCATCATCATAGAACGTGAAGATTTCTTTATGCCAGATTTTTTCCTCATCGTCATTAGGTTCTTGATTTTAGGCCTTTAGAGTATGATTATGATATTTTAGCGGGAGTTTTTTAATTGTTCTTGACTTCTTGCTCTAGGATTTTTAAATTTTTTTAATTTTTCCATTTTGATTCAGGGTTCTTGAATTTGAGGATATAATATCTGCATATTTGAAGTTTCCATTAGTTTCTTGTTCTTAAATTGCCTAATTGCGGACTAAAATTTTTCCAGTAAACTGGAATTTCAGTGCAGTTGAATTTGAATTCCAGTGCACAATTCCAGTGCACTCAATTCCAGTGCACTGGAATTTTAATCTAAAACGTCATTTTAAATTTTTAGTAGTTCCATTACTATTTTAATTTATAAATTTGTAATAACTTTTGTTTTATTAAATATTAACTATAGATGGATGGTTCTTCATCTTGTAATCAAGACAATCCAAGTCCAATTGAGTCAACTGAACCATCGGTCGGACAAAAAAAGAAAACGTTCAAAAAGTGGACTTCCACCAAAACCGACTGCTTCAAGGTCGGAGGTATGGAATCACTTTACTACTACTATCAGTTATATGGTTATCACTGCTCACTATATTGATGTGAACTGGCAATTGCATGGAAAAATTATCAATTTCAAACCAATTTCTGATCATAAAGGTGAAACAATTGCAAAAGAACTTGAGAGTTGTTTGATTGAATGGGGTATCAACAAAGTTTTTATTGTCACAGTTGATAATGCATCTGCCAATGATAGTGCAATTAGGCTTTTGAAAGTGAAACTGAAGTGTTGGAGAGAGGATCCGTTGATATTAGGTGGAGAGTTTATGCATGTGCGTTGTTGTGCACATATTTTGAATTTGATTATGAAGGATGGTTTGTCAGCTGTGGGTGTTAGTGTTCGAAATGCTGTGAAATATGTGAGATCATCCAATTCTAGATTTCAAGCATTTCGCATACGTACAGAACAAGATAATCTAAACAGAGGGAGTTTGATTTTGGATTGCAATACTAGATGGAATTCTACTTACCTCATGTTGTCTGCAGCTCTCAAGTATAGGACAACATTTAACCGAATGGCGGATGAGGACAAATTGTATGATGCTTACTTTCAAGAGGATGAAAATGGAAAGAGAAGGGTTGGGCCGCCATCATCAAATGATTGGTACAATTCTTGAAAATCTTTTATGATGCAACTTTAGCTTTTTCTTCATACAAAACTGTGACATCTAGTCATTGTTTCACTGATATATGCACAATTGAAGCAAATTTGAATGCTTTCATTAATAGTAAAGATGCCAATATGAGTTTCATGGCTTATGAAATGAAGAAAAAGTTTGATAAGTATTTGGAGGGGCTTGAGATAAATAAACTGCTGATTGTTAGTAGTGCGCTTGATCCAAGGAGCAAGATGGGTTTTGTGACAATTTGTTTTGAAAGATTGTATGGCAAAGATACCCCAAAATGTATGGAAATGAAAGAAGCAATAGTGGAGGTGTTGCGCAAGTTGTATGAGGTATACAGTGCATTGCATGCTAAACCAAGTGGAATTACCAATCAAAGTGTGGGTGGAAGTGGAAGTGGAAGTGGAAGTGCAAGTCAATCTTGTCTAACTAGTGAATCGGTTTTAGATGTTGGTATTACTATTGGTGATGTTGTGCCAGTTCCAAACTTTTTTACCACATACTCCAATATGGTCCGTGAAAAGGGAAATGTGGATGAAACATCAAATGAGTTGGACATATATTTGATGGAAAAGATTGAAATGCCAACTCCTAATAGATTGGGTATGCAATTTAATATTTTGTCATGGTGGAGGAAAGAAAGTATGAAATTCCCGATCTTGTCAGAAATGGCACGTGATATCCTTGCAATTCTCATTTCTAGTGTTGCATCTAAGTCTGCTTTTAGCACTTCAAACCGTATTTTAGACCAATACTGGAGTTCTTTGACACCGTATATGGTAGAGGCATTGATTTTGACACAAGATTGGTTACGGTCTTCACTCCAATCTAATGCAACCGTAAGCATCGTTCAAATATTAGAAGAAACTGAGTTTATGGATTTGCTTGCAAAAGGTAAGTGACAATTCTAATTTCTATATTTTATTATGAATTTATGTATAGTATATACTAATACTAATGTACTATATTACTTTATGCTTTAATCTTTTATTATTTATCTTGTTTTTTTCCTTTTGTTTTGTTGTACAGAGATCCGCAAATCAGCAGGGCAACATCATGATATTGATATGTGATGATGGATGAACAACTGAACAAGATATAACTTTGAACTTTATGTTTGAACTTTAAATTGTTATTTGAACTTTGAATTGTTATTTTGGTGTTAGACTTTGGATATGTTGATTGTATTTGAATCTTTGAATTGTTATGTTGGTATTAGACTTTGGATTTGGGATATGTTATGTTTCAAGTTTGTAATATTTGAAGTTTGGGATATTAGTAGTATGTTTGAATATTTGATTTGTTATTTCGTTATCTAATGTTTAGATTTTGGATATTGATTATGTGAATATGTATTATTTGGTAGTATGTTCAAAAATTTAGGAAATGTCCACATTCAAGGGTCTAAAACCGAACTGAATCGAAACCGAACCGTTTTAAATCGAATCGAAACCGAACCGAATGATAATGTTAAACCGAATGGTTTAATTTTTTCAAAACCGAAACCGAAAAAAACCGAACCGAAAACCGAAAAGCCCACCCCTACTATATATGCCAAACAAAGTCTTATAGTAAGTTAGAATTTAGTTGCAAAAACAATAATAAAATGGAGGAAAATGAATAAACATATTGACTGACTACACCAATATCATAAATTTATCAAATTAATCTAAGTTCAAGCATATAAAATCCTTCTACACCTAACATTATCATAAAATAAAATTAAAACAAAAAAATTAGGTCTAACTTAAGATATATAATACTTTTTTAGGAATACAAAAATATTACATATTTTATTTGAAATGTTCTAACACAAAACTATTTTTGTTTTAAAAAAAAAATGGAGGGTGAATTTTTATTTTTTTTTNGCTGTGATTTTCATGTTAGTAACACATGTTGTGATGCATGTGTTTGTGCATTCGAATGTTTAGGAGGATGAGTTCTGTGTATTTTGTGTAAATATTATGTGTATTCATGTTATTAACACAAGTTGTGATGTGTTTGTGCATTTGAATGTTAGGAGGATGAGTTCTGTGTATTATGGGCATCAATATTCTGTGTATTATGGGCAAACATTCTGTGTATTATAGACAAACCTTCTGTGTATTCTATATAATGATTATGTGTATTATAGATAATGAATTCCCTGGAGTCATTCGCGTCCACTAACATCTGTGTATTTTGTGTCAATATTTTGTGTATTCTGGGCAAACGTTCTGTGTATTATAGATAATGATTATGTGTATTATAGATAATGAATTCCCTGAGTCGTTCGCGTCCGTGTCTACTAACACCGAAACAACATCGTTTTATGTACGTGGTTCACATTGCTATGTGCACCGTGGTGCAGGGTATAACGATCGGCCTATTTCCACCCCTAAGTGCTGCTGCTAGTCTGCCAATAATAGCCCATAACAAATAAGGAGTAATATTTAGCCTAATCCAAATATCCAATAGGCAATAGCCCAAAAAACTCAATTGACAATAGCCCTACCCTTCTCCACTTCTCCGCTTCTTAGCTTGTCCACTCTCCCGTCTCTCCGTCTTCGACGTTCTGCTTCTCCACTCTACCGCCGGATTCCGCCCTCATCTCTCGTCTCTCACACTCTCACTGCTTTCTCCCTCGGCTCTCACCGCCTCTCGCCCTACGCCCTCGGCGACACTCCGGCCACTCCCTCACGCCCTCTGCCACCAAACGGTCAGACCTCACTACGACACTACCCAATCAGCGACTCAGCGGCGACCGTACGGGACTCAGCGACTGCAACTCGCCAACTCCTCCGTTTCATCGGCCATAAGTCCTCAAGGAGTCAAGGTAAATTTTTACATATTTGGTTAGTTTAATTATTTGTCAATTTGTCTTTGACAATGAAGTCTCTGGCTCTCTATTCATCTTTAGTTTAATTATTTGTCTTTAGTTTAATTTTTTGGTGACTTTACTACTGTTTCTGCTTCTGCTGATTGCTGCTAGCCTGCTACTACTAATTTTGCTCCATTCTCTTTAGTTTTAGCATTGTTAAAACATAATTGATCTTAAAACTATCATCATTGTAAGTTTAAATTCATGACAGCTCTACATTGTCTGTAATCCTGGGTACTGGACAATGTTTCTATCATCATTGTAAGTTTCAATTCAAAACATATTAATGTACTGGACACTGGGTTTAAAGCATTTTGTCTACTTATTTATTTTGGATTTGGAATTATGTAGTATTGCTCATTAGAGTTTTTAATTATTAATTATGGAATTATTTGTTATTCTTTCGTTTTTTGGTAATTAAAAATTTCAATTGGTTTTCACTCCTAGATTTATGTATTCATAGATAAACTAAAGTGCATTTTTTTTTCACACATGCAACTGTTTTTCAGTCATACAGATGCAATTTGTATAATTGCTTTTTTCCTTTGGGTTAGAATTTTAATTATTATGCATTTTATTTTTAAATTTATAGGTTATAGATGTTTGGAACTTGGAAGGTTATTGGGGGATTTGGGGCAATGGTGTTTCTGAAGCAGAATTTTGAGGTTTCATAAGAATGTTAAGTAGAATACAGCATTACAGTGTAGTGTATTGTGTACATTTTCTGATTTTGATATGTTTCTATGTAGTTCTACTTGAATCATTCATTGATAAATCACATCATAGAATGTTAAATGAAATGCCTTTTTTTTTTCTTTTTTTTTTGGATTCCCAAAAGAAAAAAAAAGAGACAAGAAAGAAATAGAATAGGAAAATTATTAATATTTGACAGTTCAAGATTTCTGGTTGATGGTAAAATTTTGCACTTTGTCCTCATTACAGCTTCAATCTCTAGAAATCAGTGGGTTGGAATTTGCACATTTTGTATTTTTTGGTAAGTTTAGTTCAATTCTCAGTATTCTAATTTTAGTTCTTTATTTAGGGAATTACGGTAAGTTGAAAAATATGTTCTTTAAGATTTCTGTGCCTTAATTAGGTTCATTTTTTTTAGCTGATAGTGCTCAATTCCATAAGCTGTTCTTTAAGGAAAATCTTAAGCTGTTTTAGTGAAAAATTTGTTCTTTTAAGCTTTCTACTGATGGTGTCCAATTTCTTTTATTCTTCTACTAAAACTAATTAAATGGATCCTTGAGAATGATTAAATGTAGTTCTGTCATCTCTGACATCAATAGATAAATTGATTTTTTTTTTTCCAATTTAATTGATTAATGTTTTTTCCAATTTAATATTGCATAAATTAAATTTTAAATAATTTTTATGTGTTTTTTAATTGAACTCTTTTGTATTTGAACGGTTTTGATTTTTAAAGATGTTCTTTACTTTTTGACCTTATTCAACAAAATTTCTGCGTCCAGGGACCTCTAGGGCGTTGATTTCAATTTTTACCATGTCATAATACTAAAAGCCTGAATCTTATTTTGTCTCAATGTTGTTGTTGTTGTTGGTTTTTTATTTTTTTATTTTTTTTTATATAAATTTTTTTAATTATCATTTAAAAAAAAATTGGTGCAATATTTGGTGATATATATTCAAGGAAAGGGGCACATCAGCCGCATGTAGTTATTTACAAGTCTTATGGGTTGCACTATATTAATGTATGGATTGTATTTGGGTCGACTTTGTATGGATATAAGCTGATGTTGTATTGATGATTTTTGTAAGGAATTAGATTTATGAATGCTTGTATGGATTGATGGATGATGTTTGTAAGAATTAATAAATTAGATTTATGGATATGTTGTATGAAAGATATCAGTTCAGTTAAATTTAAAGGTATGAATTTTGGCTTGTTTAATGGTTTGAGAAAATGAAAAAGTGGTAATTTGGTTTCAGTTAATTCAGTTTGAAATTGACTGTATTAACTGATCCCTACTTGTTGAGTCATTCAATCTTCTAGGTGCAAAACCTAATTC
The DNA here is from genome assembly GCA_002525835.2 of Ipomoea batatas. NCBI lineage: Eukaryota > Viridiplantae > Streptophyta > Magnoliopsida > Solanales > Convolvulaceae > Ipomoea > Ipomoea batatas. Next base: position 6,720 of record NXFB01002018.1, read on the forward strand.
TGTTGCAAATGCTGTTTCAGTACTACTGTAAAAAACTGGTTAATTCCTGAACAATTATCTCGGGTAATAGAATGAAGAAAGCAATGGAGCCGGAGGTTGTTGGGACTTCAAGCAAAATTAAATTTGAGGACAGTGATGAGCATGAATCTTCCTCAGAAGATGTAAGAATCTGGACTGTAATTGTAAAACTCCTTTTGTTTATGTGTATATAAATTTAACACAAATGTCCCTTGAATGTATGAGCAGGTAGAGGAAGAGATAGAGAGAGAGCTTGCAGAAGTTACATTTGAGGAGCTGCAGAAGGCCCGCTCAGATGGGTCAGAGGTACTATATAGGAAGCCTACAGCAGAGACCAAGGGTGGCCGATCTAACAAAAACAGGTTACACATGCACATCAGCACTTGTCTCTCCATTCATTGAATTTGTTGGTTTTGGAATGTTATTTTTGATAAATTTTTTTAATTCTGAAATTTGTCAAGGCCAATGGAGATAAGTAGTAAGAAGCCAGTTAGCAGATTTAGAGAAGTTGTTCAAGTGCCAAAAAGGGTTAGTCTTTATTCTTTGCATTTTTTAGCTATTAGTTGGACAAGACTTATGATCCATACTAACAATTAAATGAAGTTGATCATAATATAACAATTATTTGCTTAGATTATATGTGCAAAACCTTTATTTTCCATGCCTTTTGAAATGCATGCTGGGACAGTGATTTGATATGGTTCTTATTTGTTGAAGGGAATTAATTTTTGCAATTTCAAAAACTTTGGGTGCGTTTACTAACTGGAGAAAGAATATAGAAACTATGTTTGTACATTTGGAAAATCGAAACTAGAGATAGGAGTGATGAAAAACTATAGAAAGGAATACAAAAAATACATTTATGTTGTACATTTGGAAAATACATTTATGTTGTACAAGCTGTCTGAACTATTAATCATGTGTATATCTTGAAAATAGTTTCACCTTGATAAAAATTTCCTATTCAGGTTGTACGTGACCCTCGATTTGAGACATTGTGTGGCAAGCTTGATGAGGAAGGGTAAGCTTTGTAATACACTGTGTTGCACCTTTTTTTTTTTTTTTTTTTCTTCTTTTGAATAACAATTTGTATTTAATTCCCCAACGTTGTTAGGTATTCCAATATTTGTTTATCTGTTTTTATGTTCCCATAGGTGTTTATCTTCATTTAGGTGGAAATTTTATACTCCTCTGTCCTGCTTCATACAAAATTTAGGACCTGTTCTCCAAAGCATCTAAATGGTTGTTATTAGTCAATAATAAGAGCCAAATATATAAAAGTTATATTTGAGTAGCACTGCCGAATTGGGGGAAAAATGAGATGGATATATAGCACAGGCATTTATTTAAGTGCAATGTTATTTCTCCAACATAAAGGTCTTCTTATGTTTAATAAATAAAATGTGTTCATATTTAATATTGGGTTGCAACTGATTTTATTGCCTGCTTTAATACAACCTGGGTGGCTAAGTGGGGATTTGGATGAGCTTGCTTCTCTTCTGCNGATATTCCTGATATAACGTTTTCATCGCCTAGTCGAGAGAAACGGTGAGATTAGAACTGTCAAAGTAATGCATGCATGGTTGACTATGAGATTGTAACAATAGGATCATTTCAATCCCATGTACGTAACACGTACGAGTCTCGTCAAACCATTACTCTTCTACTAAAATTTTGTGCGTATGTAGTTCATCCAAACAACAACGTAACCTTGCGAATGCTGTCCCAAACACGCGTATCTCCCATCCATCTCATCTTAAGAATCTAAATCTAAAACGCAAGACTGTACATTGCATGATCAACTAAATTAAAGCTGGCAATGTTCCTTAATTTTGGGCTTATTATGTTGATGACCACTTTAATGTCTACTATCTACCCCTAGTTTTTGCTAAATCTGAAACTACAATTGACTTATTTAAAATGGAAACACAATTTAATAATTGTAATAAACATCCATATTAATTAAACATAAGCATAAATTACATAAACTTCAAATTTGTGAGCCCACAATGTAACAGAAATTAAATACTAGTATATGTTTTAGGGAAACCTAGTATAGTGCGTATGAGCTAGCTAAGTTGGTTATGGAATGGGACGTATAACCCATCCAAATTAGTCCAACAATTTGTTTGATAATTATAATGTTTCAAAATTGACTCTCTTGAAAGTTATCTATTGACTTTCTTAGTTTGAATTAGTCAACTATATGAGTACCGGTTTGTCTTCCTACAATCTTTCACCAACTAGAACCACAAAACATGGTTTTTCAACCATACGTATATGGTATTCTGGTATTGTTGTATTGACAACTTGAAAAGGAAAACAGAAACATTTGCTATGCTAAGCTAAGCTTTAGTACCAAGGTAAAGCATATTCTTTCCAGTCTATGTATGGATTTGAACCATTTGGTTCTTTAAAACAAACAGAACAAAGAAAAAGGGCACGTGGTGCTTCCTTCAACGTGCAACAAACCGGGAATAAAAATAATATTCTCTCAATCGAATCTATTGTATATAACTCGATTACCCTTTGTATTGACGTATTTAATAGCGGGTAGGTAGCTCTGCATAAGCAATCTAATTGCCTCCCGGGAAAATTGGCTAGCCTCTGGCGAAAGGCTAGAGATCAGAGTTGAACTTGTAAGTTTATAGATATCAAGTTAATAGTCTGATGATCAACTTGGCTGAAATTACCCTCTGTATTGATGCATTTAATAGAGGGTAGGTAGCTCTGCATAAGCAATCTAATTGCCTGTATAAGCTAGAAATTGGGTTTTTAGGATTAACACCCATGTTGAGTTGTTTTTAAGTAGGTAGCTTGTATTCTTCCACAAATAGTTTATTCCATAGACCAAAAGGCAGTGGTGAATTGGCTGCAAGCTAAGGTTTACTTAAATTACGTTGTTTGGTGCATTTCATGTTTGTGTAGGGCTGTCTTATTACCTAATTTCTTGTTTTATACATGATTTTAGGGCATGTCTTTCACGTCTCCAATTGATTTATGTCAATCTTATTTTTCCTCTTTCAATTCGTTCCAATCCTTCCCTTCCATCTATTGATCACTACCTTCAAATAGTTGTAGTTAGCTATTACACATGAACGAGATTTAATTTACACTATGCACTCTTTCAAAATAATTGTGGGTTTTTCTTATCATCTAAAAACACATAGCTAGGCCACTTTAATTATTCAGGCACTCACACGTAGAATAAACATTATTTCTTTTTGGAACATAACAATCCTAAACGAATTGGTCAATAGTTGATATGATAACTGCAATATTTTAAGATTAACTCTATGCGAGAGCTACCTATGATAGTGGATGGATTGATATCTATATCATCATATCTCACTGATTTAGACTGTATCCCTTCGGTTGTACTTATTTATCTTCATTGCTACATGCATCAATTGTAGTAATGCTTCAATACTCCAAATGCTAATGTTTTATGTGTCTAAGCATTTGCCTAGTTGAGTATATTCGGTTGACAATATGATAATTTGTACATTTAATTAACTTAGCTAGTGCAAAAAGAGATAATTTTGATTTACAAAAAATAAAATAAAATAAAATGCAACTACGGCTTGAAAGTGTATTAGGAGTGAATTTGCTTTAGATATGAACTAAGAAGACTAACAGACAGTTCTCACGGGAGTCAAACTTAGAAGTTAGAACCTCGTAATTAATCAACACAACATAAGTACAAAAAGATACTACGAATTGATATAGAGTGCACAAGAAAACGGGATAACCAAGTAAGTAGTTCAATCAAATTATTCTATAGACCCAAGTCTGAAATGCACAATTAATATATTGAATGTTCATAATTTATATACTGATGTTCACAATTACATGTCCACCTTGCAAATTGTGACGGGCCCACCTCGTGAGGTGGACCCGGGTCCATAGTTTAACTATTGGGTAGTACACCAGGAACTTATTAACATCTGTCAATAACTACCGGTGCAGCCCATAATTTCGGCCCACTATTAGTCTACCCACAATTTGCGCCATTATATAACAATTTTTATGAAAACAATAACGGCAGTGCGGCCCATAACGTCGGCCCACTATTTTATTTTATTTTTTAAAATTTTTTATTTTAAACTGTCTTTTTCGTCATCAAGTCGAGTGAGGATTAAATCTGAAAGCTCTCGAATAAAGACAAAGCTGATTGATATCCGTAGCAGAACTTAGCAAAGGGATTCACAGTTTTTCCGAGACTGTGTGCACAGCCATACGCCGGGAATTCTCAGATCCGATCAATTACGCCGTCGCTGCAGATCCGATCGAATCCGGATTCGAAAGTACCAGAGAAAATGTCGTCAGCTTTCAGCGGAGATGAAACGGCACCGTTCTTCGGCTTCCTCGGCGCTGCTGCCGCCCTAGTATTCTCTTGTACGTCAATCCGTTCTCTGCTTGTACAGATCTAGGGTTGAATTTGTGTATTCGATGAGTTTTTCGCGCCTGATTTTGTAAATTTGCTTTAACAGGTATGGGAGCCGCTTACGGGACCGCGAAGAGTGGGGTTGGTGTGGCGTCGATGGGCGTCATGAGGCCGGAGCTGGTGATGAAGTCCATTGTGCCGGTGGTTATGGCTGGTGTGTTGGGTATTTACGGGTTGATTATCGCTGTGATCATCAGTACTGGGATCAACCCCAAGACCAAGTCCTACTATCTCTTTGATGGCTACGCTCACCTTTCTTCTGGCCTTGCTTGTGGCCTCGCTGGCCTTTCTGCTGGTATGGCCATTGGAATCGTTGGTGATGCCGGTGTTAGGTAAGCTGAGCTTCATTTGTCGTTTTGCTGTCCTGTGGATATCTCATTTTATACATTTATAGAATATGATTTGTTGTGAATTTGATTGCATTGGATCGCTTTAGGAAATAGGAATATTATTTCGGTGATTATGGATAAGGCGAAAACATCCTATATTTGCTGTAAACGGATTTATTTTCTATTATCTGACTTTGGATTTATAGGGATGTTAATGTTAGATTGCTCAGAATGTTAGATTCAGTTTGGTTCAAAACTGAGGTGTGTAAATAAGGCAACGGTAATAAGATAAATTGATTAAAATGCCAAAAGCTCAAAATTAGTAATAATACAAGGGAATGTGAGAATACCTAAGAAATGGGAGGGTATCTCACATTCCCTTCCAATAGCTAAAAACTTTATGTGGAGGTTAGGTGACATCCCCTTGGAAAATTACATAACCTGAACCAACATGAGAATCTTATATTCCCAAGCAAATATAACCTTAGTTATCTTATATAACTTGAACCAAACACCCCCCTTAATGCTTTGTAAGTTTGTAGTATCATATATATGCATTTCAAAATTCAAGATGATTTCCTAGCTTACTTGGTCCTAATGAGTAGATTATCTGGAGTTTGTGGTTGGTTGAACTACATGATGACTTTTCAATCTGCTCAAGTGCTGAGTGATATACTTAAAAGATGACTTTTCAATATTGTAAGAATTAATGTGGTTGGTTGCCTGTTGCATCTTTCAGTAGATCAGAATATATTTTATTGGTTTAACTTGAACTGCAAAGCCTGGCATGTATAATATGCTGTTTTGCCTATGTAGCCGATAAGCCGAAGATGTCGCATATAGGAACTTAGATCATGACTCTAGCATAATTAGCATTCACTGTGCAGAGTCCTATGGGACCATGGTGTAAATCAACCAGTTCCGCTAGGATCAGTTTGTGTTTCCTGAATCTCGAGGTTGAATCTAGTTCATCCCTCTTGTTATACGTTTATTTTGGTTCTTTGGGGTATTTATGGGCCTTACACTACAGTGGTTAGTGTTCTGGACTAAAAAGCAATCGAGTTCATGCTGTAGTATTATAGTAGGTTAGTTGGTTATCAATTTTTACTAAAGAGTGTGGTTTTTCATTCAAAATCATGAAATTATTCATTCTAGGGCAGAATGCCTAGTATTTGATGCAATTGCTCCTTTTAATTATGAACACACCATTCTTTGACACTCATTGTCTCCAGCAATTCGCGGATTGGTTAAATCATCCACCTGTTTACATCTTCAGTTGTTTCACTCCTTTATGTCCTCCATGTGTAGATTCTTTCTATTATTGGTGATTGTTATATTTTGTCACAATTCTTTTCGTTCCCCACAGGGCCAATGCACAACAGCCCAAACTTTTCGTCGGGATGATTCTCATTCTCATTTTCGCTGAAGCTCTTGCTCTCTATGGCCTTATTGTTGGAATCATCCTCTCCTCCCGCGCTGGTCAGTCCAGAGCAGAATAGGGGACCAGCATTGAACTTTCATCATATTCGTGATTGCAGAGGCCGTTTGGCTCTGAAAAAAACTTATTTTTTGCTTGAAGATCACGTGCACGAGGCTTGAAGAATAGGGGTTTCATATGCGCAGATGTTGTGATGTAGATTAGATCTCGCTGTAATAAGAATTTGGAGTTTTAAAACTCTGCTTGTATTATTATTCTTACCAGAGCTGACTTCAACTTTTGTCCTCTCCCAGTTAGATCGTCGCATAATTGAAATAATGCACGCAGTTGCGTTCAAACTGGTTGCTTGGCAGATTAATTGTCTTGAACAGTTGAAGCAGTGTTTAATTTTCTGCAGTGTTTGCATTACAGATTTAACTTTCAGTGCTTGGCAGCTCATTACTACCAGTGTTTTTTGCCAGCATAAACCCTGAACTTCATTTGATACTAAACTGTTCAATTTTAAAAATTTTGAAATAAGAGACAGTTTTTTGGTCAAGTTATACATTAAGTGTCAATTTAGTTCTTAATTATGGTTACGACTTTGGTTCTTAATTCATCACAAAACTGGCTATTTTTTGTATTCTAGAATCTAGATGACCAAAATGATGCTTCATGCAAATAATAATAATTATTACATAAAAATATTTTAGTCTTTATAATAGAGTTATTCCTTTTTCATTCCCAAAATTTTATTACTGCTTATCAAATACGGAGTAATACAGAGTATAATTTAAATTTATTTCCACTTTATTCTTTCCCTACATATTAGAGTACAATTCATTTCATTCCTAATTTTCTCCTCTTAACCAAACCTCCTATATTAAGGGTCC
>NXFB01002030.1:0-11967 GCA_002525835.2 Ipomoea batatas
AAAAAAATAGTGATAAAATTAATTAGTTTGCAAAATTATTAAAAGCACATAATCAAATAAATTCATATATAATGGAATATAATACACAATAGTATTGTTTCATTTTCATGTTATTGATCTTGAGATGGAAGCTCAACGGCACATATTTAATCTGCAATATATACTCAAGCCTACTACACATACTAGTTAAGATGGAAAATTTTACTGTGTTTTATGATATTATGCCGTATAAATTTAGTATACTCGATACTAAAAATTTTATAATTTAATGACATAGATATATGTGAGTCGATATAAGTAATTTTAAAACTAATTCTCATTCTCTTTTATTATTTGTTTAAACTAGTATGTTCACCCGTGCGTTGCAAGGATTGATTTGTTATAATATTTTTAACAATACTAGTATTTTCACCTGGAATGAATTTGTTATAATATTTTAAGAATATTTGGATTGATATATAATTATATAAATTATAACATCAAATATTATATAGTGCAATTGAAAATATGTTTTAGATCGATTATATTTTGTGATGTTATTCTTTCTTGAGTTTGACCAAACAATTATTGAATGAGTTAATACCTCCATTGGTCCTCCGAGTATTAGCGATATACCAGCGGTGGTCCCTCGTCTTTAAAACGACCAGGAATCGTCCTATATGTTTTTCAAAATAACCACCCGTGGTCCTCCGTTAGGTTGGGTGTCAAACGGACGTTAAAATTGAGGGCAAACATGTCATTTCCATGTATTTAATGTTTAAGGCTGTCATTTTCGCCCAATTCTCAGCCCTAATCATAAACTCTAATTAGCTTTAACTATAACCCATCTTCATTCCTAGCTTCACTGGTTCGCCGAGCAACATCCTCGTCAACGCACCACTTCGCTGCCGGCAGCCAACTTCAACAAAAGGGAGGGAGAGAAGAGGGGGAAGACATCACCATCGCCGGAATGCCCAGCTGCCGGAGCTTCACCGCATCGCTGCTTCGTCACTGAGAGGAAAAACGTCGCCTTTGTTGGTTCGTCGGAGAACGAGAGAACCATCGCCAAGAGGAGAACCCGCCGCCATAGCCATCTCGAGGAACTCCATTGCCGGAAACAGGGGAGCCCTTCCACGCCATTGTTGCCATCCGATCGAGAGAGAGATGTGACGATGTCGCTGCTAAGCTCTGCTGCTGCTGACCAACTGCCGTTGACGAGGGAGAGCACTCCACCGCAGCTGCTGCCCTGCTCCCCGGAAACAGAGGAGGGGTGCAGATTAGGGCTAAGGAATTTGAGAGAAATTCAATTTTTTTTGTATAATAAAATATATTATATTATATACCAGCAAAAGAATGTCTCAAGAACATCACTGTAAAACAAGCACTTGCATAACAATCCTACTGATAAATCATACTAATAGAATAGATCACAAATCAACGAATGCAAAACTCAAAACTCAGGCCGAGGAGAGCAGCGACGGACACCAGGGGAGAGGTTCCGATCACGGCAGAAGAAATCAAGAGAGAGAATGCGACTCCGGCATCAGGCGAAGGAGTTGGAGCAGATCCAATATCCTGAGCCGTAGCAGCGGCGGAGAAGACGGCGAGAACGACGGCAAAGAGGAAGACCTTCACGATGTGAACTTGCGCCATCTTCGCAACAACGATGCGTTTTGTGGTCTGTGAGATTGGAGTGAAATAATTGTAATGCCAATTTTGCCCTCAACAATTAACGTTTAATTGACACCCAACCTAACGGAGGACCACGGGTGGTTATTTTGAAAAACATAGAGGACGATTCCTGGTCGTTTTAAAGACGAAGGACCACTGCTGGTATATCGCTAATACTCGGAGGACCAATGGAGGTATTAACTCATTATTGAATTAATAGCTAATGTGTAGATGTAAGCATTCAAAGCTGAAACTTTGGGGATTTTATATATCAGTGTTTAGGATTTGTATAACTTGAGCAAATGCGCTTTTTGAAAAGAGAAAGAAGGAAAGAAAGAAAGAAAACATAATATCACTGGTTCAAATTACACATTATTGAAAAACCTCTTTGTAGATGACATTGATAGTGTAACAGAATCATGTTCATCCTCGTCTAGAGCTAGCATCTTTAGGTCATCAGGATGGGTAACTCAGAAAAAGCCACGTATAATTGACTGTGATTAAACACCATTTTTTCAGCAATAATCCAACATGAGTTAATTAGTGTTTGTCCTGGCTTTTGTTGATAGTCATGGCATATGCGAGCATCAATGGGCATTGTTTATGCTGGAACTTGAAGGGCAATCTCGTATTAGAAGGAGTGAGAGACATTTAAGGGATAAGAACTTTGGTTCCTTCACGTGTCCCATTAACTATTCTTGTTTCGATAATGTGATCTACCAATCTTGTAACGATGAGATGCGTACTGATGGGATACAAGTCTGGTCCGAGTGAGTGGAAATACCAACCGGACAAAATAAGTGAAGAGAGACAGGTCCAGCGATTGAAGGCATGATTGGACGATCAAGGAAGGAGGAGTATATGAGATTGAGATTAACCAAGGCGACTGGCTCGTTCTGGCCAACGGGTAAAACAGGATCTTTGAGCTTAAGGATACATGGCCGACAAAGGGCACAAAGTATTGATGAAGACTGCGTGCAGGGGTCGGACTAACTAGAAGGAATACCGAGAGGACGGCTCTCCCGGTCAGACGGAGTGAGGAGTTCTATGCTCTGTGAAGACCCACGCTTTGAGAACTGAAGCGCCAATCCTACGGACATCAATAATGGTGAGAGTAAATGAGAATAAATAAAGATATTTAATGTACTTTATTGAGATCAATTATGAGCATGAGAACATGAGTAATGTTGTAACGGTTAGGGAGGCTAAGTATAAAAAGGCCTTCCCTAATCATTGGAGGGGGACATCCTTTTCGAGAGACAAAAAACACAAGAGTTTATAATCAAACAAGTATTTTTATAGTTCATATTGCGCATCAATCGGTTGTGTTGGCCCGCCGAGTGACCATCCCGGGGTTGCAAAACCATCACTGATGCCGTCCGTGGGGACTGTGACGAAAAGTTACGTGTCTCCGATTAAACAAGCAATAGGCAATGTCAAGAGGGAGCAAGGCACAAAGCTTAGGAGGGCAACCACGCTCAAACCATGATTTGAGAGAGCAACTTTGCCGCTAGAACGGCTGAGACCTGAGGGAACAATTGGGGTGTCCAAACAGCCAGGATTTGAGGGAGCAATTGGGTCGTCCAAATGGTCAGGACTTGAGAGAACAGTTAACTCAACAGAGCTCTCGACACTTGGAGAGTCGCAGCAGGATGGTGGAGGAGAGAATAGAGCCAACAGTAGACGCAGTGCGCCACCGCCGCCGCCTAATATTGAGCAAATTGTGGTCCAAGTGATCAATGAGGTAGAAAGACGGCGACTTGAACATGGTGAAGGCGTGAATGATCATGATGGGGCACCTTCCCCGGCAGCAGAAAGAACTGCAAGCCTCTGGACCTCTGAGTAAGAGGGACAACAGAGGGAAAATCGTCCCCTAGCCCCTCGTCGATAAGACGGCAGGCGCCAAGAGGTGGCTCGATCCGTGATGGATCGTCTTAGCGATCACAATGGGAATCCTTTACGAAATCCATGACGGAATAAGAACCCGGGACGATTCATGGCTGCCCGGCAGCGAGCGCAGCCCGCCTTATCCGAAAGTAGCGCAGAGTCGCTGGCCGAACCCAGATACCGACAGAGTCGAATGGAGGGGTTCGCCCGAAAGTTGCAAAATCTACAAGACCAACTTGAGGGGAAGATTAGACCATCCGCTGAGAACATATTAACCTCTTCACCCTTCACGGCGGAGATAGTGGATTATAAGGTTCCCTCGGATATAAAAATTCTCGAACATGCTACCTATGATGGGATGGGAGACCCGCGAGAGCATTTGGTCAGTTACCAAGCTAAGATGCAGGTTTTGGGGGTAGAGGATCCGCTCATGTGTAAAGCTTTCCTTCCCATCCTGAAGGGACTCGCTCAGAAATGGTTCTTAGCCTTGTCGAGTCGTTCCATAAAGAGCTTCAACGACTTGGCGGACCAATTCCTCACTCATTATGCAGTGAACATCAAGCCACAACGAAACTTAACCTATTTGAGCAGGGTTCACCAGGCTGAAGGGGAATCTCTAAAAACTTATCTCGCTCGGTGGCAGAAAGAGATACAAACCATAGAGGGGTTGGATGAGCAGGTGGCCATCACCTTCTTCATGGAATCTCTCCGTGCGGGGAAATTGTTCATTGACCTCCACAATGACCAACCAAAAACATACGTTGAGGCAATTCAGCGAGCGAGTCGGCAAGCAAATACAAGGAAGCGGTGAAACCAAAGCGACAACGTGAAGCTGCCGGATCAAGCTCCAAGAAACCCCGACCGGACCCAAGAGGTCTGACCGAACACGAACGTTCCAGCCGACCAGAAGGGAGACAGGCCCCTGAAAGAGCTTGTGCTCCCCCCTATCGGCCTACTGTTCCCCAACCGATCCAAGAGGAAAAAAGTTCCTTGCCTCCCCCTCCACCTCTAAAGCCCGGAGATCAACCCGAGATCCTGCCACCCGAAGGAGGTCCTTCGAAGTATTGTCGTTATCAACGATCGGCTACCCACACCACGGAGGAGTGTTCTTACTTGAAAAAAGAGATAGAGATGATAATTCAGAAGGGTGCCCCACCCCCGCCGAATCAGTGGAGGCGGTATCTGCGTCAAGATAGATCGGAACCACGAGATGACCGAGGAAAACAACCTGCCTCTGAGGAAGAAGAGGCGAATTGGAAGCATAACAAGCCCGTCATCAATATGATTGTGGGAGGTCCAGAAGGGGGAGATTCTTCAAGCTCTCGTAAGGCTTGGGTTCTAAAGAAGGTGTGTCGAGAACTGATAGTGTTTATAGATGAAGATTTACCCAGAGACTAGTTCCCTCATCGTGATGCCCTGGTTATTGCAATGGACGTGAATCGTACTGTCATCCGGAGGGTTCTAGTAGACACTGACAATAGTGTAAACGTCCTCTACCTCGAAGTATTTAATAAGCTGGGATTGGAGCGTGACAAGTTGATACTTGTAAAGACTCCCCTGGCTGGATTCACTAGGGATTCGGTGGAGTCAGAAGGATCGATTCGCCTATCTGTCGAGATTGGCATATACCCGAACCTCCGGAACGTTGAGATGGAGTTCGTGGTGGTAGATCTATCCTGCTCTCACAGCATGATACTAAGTCGACCCAGCTTGGAGGACTTAGGGGCGCTCATCTCCATCGAGCACCTATGTCTAAAGTTCCGAACTCCGAACAGAATAGGGGTCGCGCGATGCGACCAAAAAGTGGCGCCCTGTGATACAAAAGAAAAGGTACATTTCTGCTGATCAAAGGGAGTTCGTCAAAAAAGAAGTCGAGACCCTGATGGTTGCTCGCCACATTCGAGAGGTGAAATATCCCAATTGGCTTGCTAATGTGGTGCTTGTTCCAAAGCCACCCGCATGGTGAATGTGCGTCGATTATACGGATCTCGATAAAGTCTGTCCAAAGGATCCTTTCCCATTGCCACGGATCGATCAGTTGGCCGACGAGATGGCTAGGTGTGACTTACTGAGCTTTATGGACGCTTTTCGAGGGTACCATCAAATTTACATGCACCCCACCGACGAAGAGAAGACTGCTTTCATCACTCCTGATGGGGTATACTACTATCGTGTAATGCTCTTCGGCCTTAAAAATGCGGGCGCAATGTATACACGGATGGTTGGCCGACTATTCAAAGATTTGCAAAGAAAGTCCATGGCTGCATACATGAATGATATGCTCGTCAAGAGCAAGGAAGAGGGCACGCACGCTGAAGACTTGGCGGCCACCTTCACAATCATGGAAAGGTACAATCTTAGATTAAACCCGAAAAAGTGCGCCTTTGCAGTGCGCGGAGGAAAGTTTCTTAGTTATATGGTAACTAGGAAGGGGATCGAGCCTAACCCTGAAAAGGTAAAGGTCATCCTCGATATGCAGCCTCCAGAGACTCTCAAAAAGTTACGAAGATTGACCGGTAGGCTCGTCGCCCTTAATCGATTCCTCTCCAAATCTGCAGATCGGGCCCTGCCCTTCTTTGAGGCAATGAAAAAGAGAGAAGGGTTTCGCTGGACGCAAGAATGCCAGACGGATTTTGAGGAATTAAAAAGATACTTGCTGACTTTGCCGCTATTGTCGACTCCTAAAGAAGGAGAAATATTGTTCCTGTACTTAGCCACCTCTCAAAAGGCAGTCAGTTCGGTGTTGATCCGAGAAGAGGATGACCGGATACATCATCCGGTTTACTATGTGAGCCGAGCATTGAAGGCCTCAGAGATCCGGTATACTCCCATGGAAAAGGTGGTGTATGCCCTGATAATTACTGCACGCAAATTGGTACCTTATTTCCAGGCTCACCCCATCCGAGTCCTTACCGATCAACAATTGGCAGGCACCTTGCGGAGCCCAAGTTCCTCGGGTCGACAGGTTTAGTGGGCAATGGAACTCACGCAATACGGGATTGAATATCACCCGCGACCTTCTATTAAGGGTTAAGCCACTAGTACAAAACTGATAAAAAATATAGGACAATTGAAACTCCGAACGCGTAAAGTGACGCGGTGGCATTTTTGTAATTAAAATGTCCATTATTTAATTATTTTTTAATTTTTTAATTTATTTTTTTAAATAAACCAACTGTGTCCGAAGTTTGCACTTCGGACACAGCTGGTACGTAGTGTTACCTATTTATTTATTTTATTTTATTTTAAGTTAAAATATACTATGTATATGCTTTTAGATCTAGATCTGGAGGATCACCATCGCTGCATCTTCAAACTCCAAACACCATCGCCACATCTTCAAACTCCATTACCGGACTTCACTCGTCACCACTCCAGCCAACGCCACTCGCCGCCGGTCTCCTCTCCTCGCTGCACGTCCGCTGCACTCCTTTCCCGTCCATCTCCGCGCCTCCAGCCCCATCGCCTTCCATCTCCGTGCCTCCCTCCAACCCCGTCGCCTCACTGTCCAGCATGACGCCTCCAGCCCCGTCGCCGTCGATCTGTCACCGTCGCCATCCTCGTTGTCGCCCAGCCTCGCCACCCACCTCGTTCTGTCGCTGCTGCCATCGTAAGTTTTTGTAAATTAGGGCTTTTATGAATTATAGATTTGTGGTTTTAATTTTGTGATTTTAATACACATAGTACCCTTATTTTCAAAACTTCAGCTACCGGGATTCAAGCGGTGGCACGTGAAGCCTATTCTTCAGCTGTTCTAGGCGAGAATTCACGAATGCATTATAATTCTTCAATTCGTATTGATTTCCTTTTTTGGTTTGGAAATTGAATGCTATTGTTGTGCTGGATTGTTCTGAAATTTTATAGTTTGAGAGTGTTAAACTAAATTTGTATGAATCAAGTGGATGTAAGAATACTAGCGTCGTCCCACCAGAGACTAGTGGTACCAAGAAGCGTCAGCGCTTCCCAGATCTTAAAGGTACGTTGTTCTTTTTGTGAATTTGCGGAGCAAGACTACATCTACTTCATGAATTTGAAAATTTTCCTGCTCTAAATTTAATCAGCTAATAATTCTACCATATTTTATCCTTGATTTTGATGATGGTTCCAATTTTAGTCCTATTGCTATCAATTACATATCCATCTGTAAATTTTGAGGGTTAAAAGTTAATTTACTCTTATATTCTAGTAAATTTCTTTCATTACCAATTTCATTTTGGCATCACATTTAGACAGTGAAAATGTAGGTGTGGAGTCTGTTAGAATATGGCTACTAGAGCAAAATATGGAACTGTCATCAAAATTAAGGATAAACTAACTACAGTTAAATTATTAGTCTAGGACTAAATTTGAAAATGCTATTATAGTTGAGATTAAATCTAGAATTAACTTTTATTTGAGGATATCATAGTTTTACAGCTGAGTAAGTGTAGTTGGTGACTTGGTGGAGTTGTTCCCCTGGCATCTTGAAGGACTTTGTCTCTGTTTTTTAAGGATTGTCTTACCTTCATCTTTCATTGGAGAAATTAGGTTTTACTTTTTGCTTAAGTTAGAATGTCAACTTGTAAGATTCTAGGCCACATTTGCACAGTGATCTGTATAGAGGGAAATTTTGAATGCTTTCCTAGCTTGTGAATGAAGTCGGGCCTTTTTCACTAGCCAGGGAAGTATGGAAGATTTCCCAGGTTCTAACACTAGCACCTAGTGGCTAGAACTTTATCTTTAGTCTTTTGACTCTTTTCTTGAACATATGCAATTCAAGGGCAATAGTGAGTTGAACTGGGAAGGTTGGTACCCATTAGGTATAACTAATCAAGGCGAAATACTGCATTTTAATTGTCCAAATGAAACATCAACCCACATCTTTTTTACTGTCTCCTTCATAAAACATCAACCCACATCTTCATTTACTTGCTGGAATTGTCATTCCCCATTTATTTTCAAGTAGAGGCAACCTTGGAAAAAATGAGTTTGTTATCTCCATTCTCAAAACCTAAGATAATGAACACTGGAAAGGAATCTATGCAATGGGGTAATTCAAGTTCTTTTTGTCTGTGCATGTGTTTGAAATACAACATTGATTTTGGTGATATGTTTTGTTATTGGTTGATAGAATGTTTGCTCAAGTGTTGCTTAAGGTTTGTATCATCTGTTTTATTATTGATATTATTATTTGCTTATTTCTAGGTTTCAAATTTTAATTTTCAAGTCCATTCAATAGTTCACAAGAAGCTGTTAGTTCTGATGAGTGATTGGAGGACTGTGAGGCTTTTGAGGTCTGCCCGGAGACTGTTCCCGACACTTTTGATAAAAATGTGGTTGCAGGTAAGAATTTATACTTAATTATTAGAATTGATGCATTCCTTTTTGTTTGCTTATAAGATTTTAGATTGCATAGTATCTAAAGGTTGCATTTTCTTTATTTAGTACAAACATTTTAATGTGTTCCTAACTTATACCAGTTTTTCATTAATATATGTGTACTCTAGTTCAAAGATTGTTACATGTAATGTTGATGGTGAGTTATTAGATAATCAATGGCATATATAAGCAGTGATGTTCATGTTGTTATGAACACCATGTCTGATGGTGTAAAAACTATAAGTTGGTTGTCTTGGGTTAAGCAAACATCTCTAGGCTTAGAGAAGGACTTCTTACCACCTGGGATAGGTTCAATTTTCATAATTGTTCTAAGCATAGCTATGTTCTTGTTATTATCATTAGATCGCATTTAATGCTATGTTCATCACTCAATTAAATACGCCTTTTTCAACATGTGTTTTATTTACACTTGCAGTAGTTGTCCAACATGTAGCTAGTATGGCCACATGGGTTATGTGCCATGTGAAGAAACTATTTTGTGTGTTCTAATCTTACTGTGTGTATAATATGATGAGGTGAGCATATTCTTATGGCATGAGAAGCTTCTGGTCAGGCATACTAATTTTCCAAGTTATATACTATTTGAGTACAATGTAGGTTTTTAAACTTAGTTTTGCTAAGGTACATCACTATACTGTTTACTCTTGAAACTTTAAGAATGGCATTGGGTTATTAAAAATTGTTGAAATTTTTGTATTAAAAGATTCTATCCAATAATTCACAAAGGTTTCTTGTGCCAACAACCAGGTTTAGTGTTGTAGCTTGATCAGTTCAGGCTGATTAAAATGATTATATTTGATTTTTTTGCTATGTTATGAAGAATTATCAATAACATGTTCTGCATTTCAAGTTCAACCATTTAATCATATCAATGACATGTTCTGCATTTCAAGTTCTGCAGCCTGGACTTTCTCCTTGTTTAATGGAAGGTTTTTTACTGTTGACAGAGATGGATGCACAAGTATCTTATACATTTAATTCTGAACGATAGCAGAATCTAGAAAAGTTACAAAATCAGCTTGTTAAATATTTCAATGTGTTTGAAGTAGAAGAATGGTTGTTTGATGTTTGCCATTTGTTTATATACCTCATTGGAGTTCCTTCTCAAATTTAATTACGATATTTATTCCTCAAATGATATGGTCAAATACACAGTGAGGTGATCAGGGGCATTTTTATAAAATAATTTTATTTTTTTAATAAAAATGACCATATGCGTCTGGAACTAGGAAGCACTAGACGCAGATGGTTATTTTATATTAAAAAATAAGACTATCTGCGTCCGGAAGAGTGGCGGGGTCATGTTGACTACGCCAGAAGGGTTCCTTTTGCACTACTCTCTGGAATACGATTTTAGGGCTTCTAATAATGAGGCCGAGTACAAAGCTGTGTTAGGTGGACTACGATTGGCCAAAGCACTTCAGGTCCAAAAGATCTGAATAAAAATTGTTTCTCGTCTGGTAGTCGGACAAGTTATAGGAGCTTGCGAAGCAAAGAATGAAAGGCTCTGCCAATATAAGAAAATCACTGAGGGACTCTTGAAAGAATTTGAGGCTTATAAGTTGGAGCACGTACCTCGTGTCGAAAACACTGAAGCTGATATCTTATCTAAAATGGCTCTAGGAGGAATACCGGATCACCTCCTAAGGATCTATCAAAAGGAAAAAGTGTTTCAAGCGAGTATTGATCTAGAACTAACACAAGAGGTCGCTCAGATTTCAAATACGCTGAACCCTGAGGTGTTCTGGATGGAGGAAATCAGGAGGCACAAAGAAAAGGGAGATCTTCCCAACGACCCCGCCGAAGCTGCAAAGATCCAGAGACGATCAAAATGGTCACATGTATAAGAAGTCATTTGGAGGACCACTATTAAGGTGCCTCCTGCCTCTAGAGGCCAGTCAGGTCATGGAAGAAGCTCATTGAGGAATTTGTGCCACCCATCAAGGGGCTCACACTTTGGCCCGCAAGTTGGTGTTGCAAGGATATTACTGGCCGACAATGGTTCGAGATTGTATTGATCGGGTGGCAAGGTGTGCGGTATGTCAGTCCTTCGCGCGCAAAGATACCCGGCTTGCCTTCTATTACAGACCGATTACTATCGCCATCCCGTTTGCCAAGTGGGGAATTGATATCATAGGCCCGCTACCTCAGGCACCTGGACGACTTCGTTTTTGTGCGGTGGCGGTAGATTACTTCACCAAATGGGTAGAGGCTAAGCCTTTAGCAACTGTTACCGAGTTCCAATGCCGAAAATTCTTGTGGAAGAAAGTAATTTGTCGCTTTGGGCTCCCTGAGCACCTGGTTAGTGACAATGGACGACAATTCGATTGCTAGTCTTTCTCTGAATTCTGTCAGCAATATGGAATTCGTCATACTATGGTCTTCGTGTCTTACCTGCAAGCTAACGGACAAGTGGAAAATGTCAATCGGACCATTATCGATGGAATTAGAGAAAATTGAGTGATTTGGGAGGAATCTGGGTTGATGAGTTACACCGAGTCTTATGGGCCTACCGGACGACTCCACGCCGAGCGACAGGGGAAACTCCATTTTCCTTAACTTATGGGTTTGAGGCCAAGGTACCCACAGAGACCACCACACTGACCCATCGAGTGTTGCAATATGACGATGAGGAGAATGAGGAAAACTTGCAAGTGGAAAAGAATTTTTTAGAAGAAAGGAGAGATGCAGCCTACGAACGGATGGCCGAGTACTAGCAATCAGTGAAGTGTTACCATGATAAGCGAGTAAAGGAAAAACAATTTCAAGAAGGTGATTTGGTCTTGAGGGATAGAAAGGCTAGCCAGCTCACGCAGGGAGGAAAATTTGCGATTAAGTGGGAAGGTCCTTATCGTATCAGAGAAGTAGTACGCCCTAAAACTTACCCCCTGGAAACCATGTATGGGCGGTCGATTGATCAAACTTGGAATGCGATACATCTGAAGAAATTTTATTGGTAGACAGTTCGTCCCTTGGGATTGTAATGAATATTTAAAGGTCAATGAAGTTTGAGTTTATTTGCAAGTGAAAATGCAGTCTTACAGAACCTAT
>NXFB01002037.1:0-13729 GCA_002525835.2 Ipomoea batatas
TGACCCCCTTCTACCGCCGAGCGGCGAATTAGGGTTCGCGTTCGACAATGAGAGGCGCCGAACCGGACTGGTCAAGCCGTGACATGCACCGCCTGAAGTAGATATAGTAATTGTCACCGGAGACGACGACGATGACGGAGAATCAACCTCCATTTTCACCATTATTATTCTCCGGAAGAAATTGAATTGAAATGAATACTTTAGAAAAAAATTGAAGAGATGGAGATCTTGAAGACGAAGATGCCTCTTGCTTAAATTTGAAATCCTGTGTCGGGTTGTCAACTGTTCATGTGCAACGGTCGATTGATATTAACCGCAAGATCATATCTGATCCGACGATCGATATTGCACTAACAACCTACAAACGGTCCTTTGTTGACGGCGCCTTGAGTAAAGTCAAAAAAGCGGAGAAAGTTTTCGCTTTCGATTTCAACGGTCGGATTATTAAAGTTCGAATGGTTTACGTAAATACGTAGATCTCAGATCATCAAGAAACCTTTTCATTTATAGCATATCCTTTTTAGATTCCACATTTTTTGTAACGGAAAACTTAATAAATAAATCACAATGTTGCTTATGAGTTCATTTAATTGCACAATATTAAAAGATGTCAGGAGTTTGAATCTCATCTTATATGAAAATTAATTTGGCCAGCATTTTTTCCTTTAATTGGATCAGCTCAGTGTGAACATGGATTAGTCTAAGTATGATATGGACTTAAAGATGTCTCACTGTCTTCTACCGTTAGAGTCTGCTCAGTATATATCGTGGCCTGACAAAAAAAAATACAATAATATTAATTTTGTAAAACTAATAATAAATAAATAAGACATTTAATTTTTTTAATTATCTCAAAGAAAATATATTAAAAAAATTTTTGAATGATTTTGGAACAAAACTTTATATTTAAAATTAGAGTAACGTTACTAGCACTCCAAAAAAAAAATCCTCTTAATATGACACTATTTGATTAGATTCTTTAAAATTTCATTACAAATTGATGAAATCAGCTATGACACTATTTGATTAGATACTTTAAAATTTTATTATAATTGATGAAATCAGCTAATTTATTATCACTCAATAATTATATACCACATATACTTAATATATTTGTTTTAATGATTTATTTTGTGCTAATAAAGAAGAAAATTTTGATTCACGTACTGAACATGCAGAAAGACTTCATAATGATGATGGAATTATTAAACATGTAATATATTAGTGCTGACACAGAATGATACAATTCAATTCCAACAACCCTTATCGTAATGATAGTTTTCTGTTTTTTAAAAAAATTTACAGATTTACAGCTTTATAGAGCAGAAGTGATTTCTCAAGCATCAAACTTACAATAAAGTTATCATACAATTGAGTTAATATCACATTTAATTCTTCAATTTTAATAACACTTTAACAATTAATAGTTATTTTTTTAATTATTAATTTAATTAAATATAGTCTTTCGACTTTTAAATTTGTATATTGTAATTAAAGGATTAAAAATAATTTTAACTCATATGCAATTACATTGTATTCTCTTTACACAATCACCATGTACATCGCAACTTGAGAAGAATCCAAGTTGAATAAGTACATGTAAAAATTGCACGAGGAAGAATTACAAATTTAACTTCAGTAAATTGTAAGGATCTAAGGAGTAACAATGTTACATAGTGGGCTTGTTTGGTTATCAGCGGTTAGCAGTTAGCGGTAGCGGATGGTGTTAGCGGTTATCAAATAGCAGATTGTATTAGCGGGTTTGACCAGCCGATTGTATTAGCGGTTTGTAAAAAGATGTTTGGTAAAATTAGCGGTTAACATGTAAAATGACCAAAAGGGTATACATATTTTTCATAATAATAATAATTATAATGATTTTTTAAGGATAAATAATAATAATAATAATAATAATAATAATAATAATAATTTAATAAAGAAATAAAAAACTAAAAAAAAATAAAATAAAACATAAGGGGAGCCAGTTCGGCTCCCCTTTAGTTTGCCATTTTTCCCAAATTAAACATAACATTATTATGGTTTGGCTAACTGGCGCATGGTTCAATTTTTTATTTTTTTTTTAATATACAAGGGCATTTTGGGGGAAAGGTTTACCTTTCCCCAAAAAGCCAAGTGAAAACGCTGCACATTGCAGCGTTTTCATTTTCAGCGGTTTGGAGCAAACCGCTACTCCAAACCACTGTTAACCAAACACCTTCTTTAGCGGTTTGACCATGGTCAAACCGCTAAAGTTGGTCAAAACCGCCAAACTTTGGCGAAACGCTATTAACCAAACACACCCAGTATCTTTTAATTTAACAATGTACCATTATTAGTATAATGTTGGTTGTTGTATATTTATCAATTATTATAAAATTGTATGATTCTCTTGTGTACTTGTATTTACTATTTTTGTTGATTGAAAATAGATCTACCTAATATTGAATTGAGTTGGTAGGATAAGTTTGAGTTGAAAGGCAAATTTTAGTGTGGGGTTTTTGAATTTTGGGATTTAAAGTAAGAGGATAGGGCATGACTTAATAGCAATGTTTGAATTTGATTTGCCCTGCTGGAGCTGTGTAATGACTGTTTTGTACTTTTGCCTCTTGAAGCTTTGAAACCTTTTCTGAGCTCAAACTTGTTAAAATCATTCCAGACAGGAAAGATTTTAAAATGTATGCTTGATAAATTATGTATATAATAGCTTGCAAACTAAACAGGAAAGATACATTATACTAAAAAAATCATATACAATGGACTCAAAAACACGTGACCTTCTAGCTTCTGGTGCCTATGATTTATATGTGATGTGTTTTAACTTTTTATTCCATATTTCTAATTTTCTTTAATTTGTAGATTAAATATTTTATTTGATAGAGTTTATTTTAAAATACCTTATTTTTTATAAATTAAAAATAATTTTAAATAAAAACTTATTTTAAAATACTATTTTTATATAGTGTTTTAAAATAAATTCTTTAACTTTTAAAATTTTATACCTTTGTCCATAATAATTTAAAAGTCAGCCCTTCTTTCACTGCATCTGAAGATGGATAGTATGGTATAGTACATATACATGGCCACATATGTATTTTGAATTTAATATTAATAGAAGTATGATATGCATATTTGTTACGTTAATACTTTATCTTAACTTACTATATCAACAAACCTAGCTACAATTTATGTTGGAAAATAAAAAGTCTATAAACAATTTTATAAATGCTTAAGTACATCGTTATTAATCTCTATACTATTGTAAAATGTTTAATTTAGTCATAAAAGTGATCAATTTAGTCTAGTTTGTGCTATTAAAATTAGAACAATTAAGTCAAATTGTTAACGGTGTTAGTTATACTATTAATTATGCTTACGTGACTAGATTAAATGGGTCAAAGTACCTATAAAGTTCTTAGGGGGTGTATTCAATCATGACTTTTGTAGATTTTTAAAAACTTTTAAAATGATAGATTTTAATAAATTTTTATTGACTTTCATAGAGTCGTTCAAAACTTTTTAAAACTTTGTAAGACTCTATGAAAGTATGTATAAAAAACTTTCATAGACTTTTATCAATTTTTTTTTAGAGAAAATATCATTTTTAGTCCCTCAACTATAATATATGTATCAATTTTGGTCCTTGACTATTAAAAATTTCAAATTACGTACATGACTATTCAATTTGTATCACATTTGGTCCTTGACTATTAACATTTTCAAATTAGGTGCATGACTATTCATTTTGTATCACATTTGGTCCTGCCGTTAAATTTTCCGGCCAGATTTCCGGTGAAGTCACCATGACCGACTAGTTTATTTAATTTTTATTTTAAAAATTATTTTAATACTCCGTAACTTCTAAATAAATAAATAAAAACTTAAAAATAAAAAATAATAATAATAAAATAAAAAACGCCGGCCACCCCCGATGACTTCGTCGGAAATTTGACCGGAAAATTTAACGGCAGGACCAAATGTGATACAAGATGAATAGTCATGCACCTAATTTGAAAATGTTAATAGTCAAGGACCAAAAGTGATACAAATTGAATAGTCATGGACCTAATTTGAAATTTTTAATAGTCAAGGACCAAAATTGATACATGTATTATAGTTGAGTGACTGAAAATGATATTTTCTCTTTTTTTTTTATTTTAAAAAGTGTACAAAAGTCATTAAAATTCTAAATTGAATACATCCTTACAAACTTTCATAAGCAATTCATAACAATATTAAACACTAAAATTTATAGTTATAGAATTGTTCAAATAAAATATTTAAAAATATAATTACTTTTTTTTTTTGAGAATAATATATATATATATATAAATTATATTTGATATATTGCTAGGTATCAAGCAAAGAGCTATTATTTGCAATAACAATATAGGGCTGCTAACAACAATAAGGTGCTTCTCTTTGTAGCCTCAAATTGCTATTGCGCGCGAACAATAGTTCACTATTCGTAATAGCATGTTGTTAAAAAGAAAAAAGAAAAAAGAAAAAATATATTACGAATAAACATATAAATATTATGAAACATATAGTAAAAGTTGACGGTGATAGATAAAAAAAATTTGCGCTATTCATGTATTTAGGAAAAAAAGTTTAGAAGTTAGGGATAAAAAGTTCATAGAAAACAATCAAAATATACAAGCAAGAATGAAATAAAAATAATATTATTTTAAATTTTTAGATGAAGATTGTAAAGTTTAGGAGAGAGAAAAAAATTGGTAGAGTTTAGGTGTGTAGAAAATATAGGATAATGAAGAAAAAATAATTTATTGAATTTAGGTATAAGGTTTATAAAGTTTAAAATTTTAAATAAGGAGAAGAGAAAAAAAAAAAAAACATTCAGTGTTGTTAGAAAGAAAATTTTGAAATCTTGGGGTTGGGGGTTGGATTTCAACTATTTATATTTGAGAAGGAAAAGTATATAAAAGTCTACAGAAGTTATAAAATTTAAAAGTCCTTACAAATTCATAACTTTTTGAATACCACATGACTTTTAAAGATTTTTTAAAAGTTTTAATTGAATACCACATGACTTTTAAAAACTCTTTAAAAATCTTAATCGAATACCGCATGACTTTTAAATACTCTCTAAAAGTTTGAATTGAATACCTCCAAACTTTTAAAGTTCATAAAAATCTTTAAAATTCTATGAAAGTCATGATTGAATACACCCCTCTTATACTATAGTGTTTTGTTCAATTTCGTCATTGTATCTTAATTTTATTTAATTGAGTCCTTGTTTAAAAAGTAGTTAAGGACAATAGTCAACGGTGTTAATATAACGTTAACTTAACTGATGTGACGCTAACGTCATTGTTGCACATCATGATATTTACATGTCAACTCATACATTATTTTTATAAATATTTAAACTTAATTATTTTTACCATTAATATATTATATTAATATCATTATTTATTTTTGGATATATTAATGTAATATATTGGTGATAAAAATAATTAAGTTTAAATATTTATAAAATAATATATGCGTTAGCATATAAATATTATGATGTGGCAAAAATGGTGTAAGTGTCACATTAACTAAGTTCACTACAAGAAATTTCACATTTAGTGACAACACAAGTTGTCACCAAAAACTATCGATTTTGATTAGTGACCAATTTTTGAAGTTGTCATATGTTGTCACTATATCCTCCGTGACTTTTGGAAAGTTGTCACAATTATTCAAGACTTTGTGACAAGGTTTACTTACACTAAAAGTACTATTTGAGTGATAACAATAGGGGTCACAATAAATTTACATTTTGTGACCAAATATGTCATTACAAAAAAATGATCTAGTGATAACACTTTAGTCACAATAATTGTACTTATTTGTGAGAATTTTTGTTGATTTAAAAAATTATTATCAGTGACATAAAATGTGGTAACCAATAATTAGGCTTAACTCGGGCTTAACCCGACCGACCCTCAACAATCCAAGACTTATTCGAACCCATCCCCCACCCTGCCTTAGACATGGCTCAACCTATGCATGCCCATCCCATTCGGATCGATTTGAACTCGTGACCTCAACTCTAATACCAATTGATAGATTTTAGCGTTGCACTACGCTTCCATAGAGTTATTTGGTTATTTGGTTGTCATATCCTTCTTAAAGTCAATTAATGATAAGTATGAGCTGTTTAACATTTGCATTGGAATGAATTGAAACAATTTGACTTGTGGAATTGTTTCTTAGATAACTTTTATAAATGATAATGAACTTATATTTCACAAAAAGAATTTTAATAAATGAGCGATTACAAAATGTATTTTCACAATGACATTTATCTTAAGAATCATTAACTAGTTGTATTTTAATTGACCGTAATATTTAATATCTAGTTCACACCAAAATACTTTGGCACCAACTTCAATGCAATTTTAGTGGCAAACATTGATTACAACATAACTTCACACAATATTCATCTATTTAATTATAGTGATAAAGTCATTATAACAAATAATTACTCGTCAGTTGTCACAATTATCATAACACTAGTGACAAAATTTAGTTCAACAAAATTATTGTCACAATTTAGTAATTTTTGTTAGGAAATTATACAGTGTCACAAATTAAATATTTGTAACAATTTCATCACAAAAAATGACAATATAAGTGACAATAATTTTTTCTCACAATCGTATCACATTTCTAGTTATACTAACTAATTATATTTTTATTGACGAAAAGAGTTGTCACATATATATAAAATAGAGTGACTAACAACTATTTGTCACCAAAAAGTACCAAAATTTGTGTCCACACTATATTTTGTCACAATTACATTCGTTCACACCATAATTATAATGCCGCCAAAATGCACATATGTTACGGCACTATCATTATAGTAATAATGACCGCTTATTTGTAACAAATACTTAGTTGTCACAATTACCATGTTATCTGTGACCAAAAAATAATTATCACAATTATCGTAAACAATAGTGTTAAACTATTTTTTAGTCACAAAAAAGATATTATTTCTAACTAAATTACAAAGTGTTACAAAAGATTTGTCACTAAATGTTTTAATTCTTGGTTTAAAACTTAAAGGTCATATTAACAATATTAACTATTGCTTTTAATTACATCACTTTTTAAAATATAGGGATTTAATTGAACCAAATGTTAAAGTATAGGGGTTAAATTTAACAAAATTGAAGTATAAGGACTAAATTGAACAAACTACTATAGTATAGGAACTTCAGATGTACTTTGACCGATTAAATGGTGATGATGAGACGGGTAAATAATTAATTAATAAATAAATAATAAATAATATATTTATATAAAAATACTTCGAATGTCACTAGTAAAAACAAGTTAGGTTATTAGATTGGATTTAAAATTAGAATAAGTTTTTACGGAGTATTATTTTAGCATCGTGAGTTCAATTATTGTTAGTGACATTTTAAGTATTTTTATTTTGTGAATGAGCTTGTGATTTAGTGGCATGAAATGATTTACTTTTTATATTTTTAAACTCTAAAAAAGTACGTAGTTATGAACATATAGTAACAAAAGTATTTTATATTAATATATTATTAATTAGCGATTTGGGCCAAGGAGCTTGTGGTCCAGTGGCATCAAATCCTTCCCTTTATACGGGAGGTGGTGGGTTCGAGCCTGCTTCAATAGGTTGAGAAAGTAGTATTAAAAAATATTAGCGATTTGGTAGCCACATCAACTGACATGTAATTTGGCAACGTCATAATATTTAACAATTTAATTGACACCATTAAAAAATTTACTTGTTCTATTTTTAATACGGAGTAGTACATAAACTAAACTGAACATTTACAATAGTATATGGGCTAATTGAATAATTAAATGAATTTATAAATCATTTTAACTACGCTTGTCAGTTTCTTTTAATTTGACCCCATATGTCTATAATTTCTTTTAAATACATCTTTCTTGGTATAAAATAAGAATTAACATATATTAATTCACAATTAAGTCTACAAATTGTATCAGTTAAGTCATTGTATACGAAAGAGACAAAAGTAACAAAAATTAACTTTTAATTAATCTAATTGGGTCAAATAAACTTTAGAATATCAAGAAAATAAATTTGGATCAAAAGGTCACCTTATCCGGCGAGTCACCGGAGAAGGCAACTAAATTTGGTTGCCTTCTCCGGGGGAAGGCGACCGGCGATGACTTGGTCGTATCGCCAGACTGATACAAATGACTTGTAATAACAGGTCATTTACATGTTTGTGTGCTTTATTGCCTCAATTTGACATGTTTGAGTGTTTAATTGCATTTTTTTAAAAGTTTAGATGCCTAATTGGCTTTTGGTGTGAAGTTTAGGAGCCTATTTGACCATTTTCCCTTTAATGAAATAAAATAAATGTGTAATAATATTATTACTTTATTATGGGATGCTAGACCGTATAATTTTATTTTAGAACCTAAAAGAGTAATATATAACACTATTTAGGTTTGAATATATAAACCTTATAACTATATTATACTATTATAAATTTTCAAAATATGAATACTTTATATTTTCGAAATACCATTTTATGAATATGTCTTTGTCTGATATATATATCAGCTTATTCAAAAGTTGATGATGAATATATTAGGAAGTAGAGCGGGGCGAACCGATCCAGAGGAGCGGAGCGAGGAGGACCCGAGCGAACCTGGACTTGAGAGCAAGCTCCGTGTAGGCCATGACTCGAGTGCCAACCCTGGGTCGACACTCCATGACTTCGGTGGGCTTGGGTCGTGGCCGGTGCCGACCTCGGGTTAGCCTTAGACCTTGGTCTGGGCCTTAGGCCGTGGCTGGTGCCGACCCCGAGTCAGCACCTTGCGCCTCAGCTGGGTTGTAGACCCCAGGTCGGTATTGGGGCTTGGTCAAAGGAGAGCTCGGGGAGCGCGGTCCAAGTTGGTTATAACAACCCCCCCTTTTCGCGGGGGCGGTTGAGTGGCTTGTCAATATAAAAGCATTGTATTTGTCTTGTTTAGACATCATATTCTCACTCATTATCCTAAGAGACCATTGTAATAGCATTTACATCATCTTGTAATAGCTCATTTATCCATCATTCTTATTTATTTACTATTACTATTATTTAATCGAGTTTATTAATTCAGACCCCGGGAAAAACATACAATTTTGCCAATGCATCCGTAATTTCATTAGAACTTGAGTTTTTCATTGAAGTCAATTATCCATAAGTGACATATGCAGCTCCTTGGATGCATTAGTTCTTTCTCCAATAATTTGATGCATTAGTTCTTTCTCCAATAATTTGCAGCATACTATCAAGTTTATCCATCAATGTTGCAATAGCTCCTCCTTTTTTAGTGGTTTCAATTCTTTTTTTTTTTTTTGGTAAGGATAGTGGTTTCAATTCTAGCACTCTTACTACTTTGTAATGAATTAACCTCTAAAACCCTCTTACCTATACTTTTTCCACTTCTCTCAAATTGTGTATCTTGAGGGGTTGGTATAGACTCTTTCCACACATCATCTCATGTATTATAATCATTATCATCACCATGAGTCCCAACCATGTCACCAAGATCAACATGGGGAGTATTATTACAAGGAGGGGACAGAACATACACTACATCACTTTCATGTTGTAAATGCCCTTGTGGGGAATAAAAAATTGGACTAAATTTAAGTGCTCATTGAGCATAACAACCGAAAATTTTATCTATATATCTTAGTTTCTAGTTCAAATTCAAATCCTTCTTCCCGAAAAGCCTCAAACTTTAGATTTTCCTTAATTTTCAAATCCCACCACTCATCCGTAGCACTAATAGTTCCCTTTTCAGGATCCCATCCTAATCTCGTCTCTCTTCCTTTGAGTTGTTTCCACTAATCCCATCTAGCTCTCATCCAATCTACCTTGTTTTTTAGTTTCATTTTATCCCATTCAAGGTTTGTTTTCTTTTGAAATTCTGTTTCTATCTTCTTCCACAATAACCTTTGAGAGGTTACTCCACCACTTTTCCCTTTTACTTTTTTCGACATATTGTATACAAAGATCACAAAGAAGGTGAAGCAATTCTTTTGACCAACTAACCCTGCCTGAATCTTTACCACATTGGTTTTCATCTTTGTTCTCACTTTGACCTTCATGTACATTTTTTCTTTTCGATTTGGTGCCATCTAAGCAACATAATAATAAATTAGTGTTTGCAGTTTTTGTGTTTTTCCTCTCGTTGTTTTGACGAGTTTCTTCCTCTCGTTTACTTGGCGAGTTCTTTTTTCATAATGCGTGAAACGATAAAACTAGTCAATGTGTACGTGAATCTCATCCAGGGTGACAAACATGACAATGAGAAAGAGACTCCTATGAACTATGATATGCAGTTCAGCCCAATGGAGATATTGCCAATGGATAGAAGAATGGCGATGGAGATATTGTCAATGGATAGAAGAATGGAAATAGATATTCATGTGGTGTGCAAAACTATTCAACCAGTGTCAGTCTTGGGTACGTTTGACCAAATCATTAAAGAAGCTTTAAGTTCGTTCGAAGAATTCAGCTTCAAATTTGTAAAACAGTCTGCGAATCAAGTTTTCTATGCTAGGGAAGTTGTTTCTATGTCTGACTGTAAGGAATGTTTGACCATTCCATCGATCTTTATTGTAAATGTTTCAGCCTATGATTAATGAATTAGCTTCTTTATTTTCAAAAAAACACTAGCAGGCCTAAAGTATGAGAAAAACGCACTATACCTACTTCAAATTAAATTCCCAGGTTTGTTTTGATCTGAACAATGCTTTTATTTGCAATCATGTTCTGCTTTGCTTGTAACCATTTAATAGATGCTAAATAAAATTTTGATATTATAACATACATAACTACTTCATATTGTTATTGCAAATCAATAAAAAGTAGTTCTGTTATTCCCAAAAATTTGCTATTGAAATTGATTAACAAATTTTTATTGCAAATCACTAGACAAATTATTCTCATCCTACCGACTTTAGCAAAACAAAAACAACAAAACATCCATTTTTACTTCTCACAAGTGAAGGTAGAGGCAGGTACCAGTAAAGAGAAGTTTTAAAAAAAGTAGTTGTAAAGTAAACAAATAACACATTCACATCACATGCATTATCATATCGCCAAAAGCAATGAAGCATTAAACACAAGTACAGAACATTCCCTTTAAAAAAAAATTATAGAACATCCAACAAATTAAACACAAATAGACTAGATAGCTTACCTGTGAGAGAATGCAAAGCAGGGACTGAACATGGTTTAATCCCCAATAAAAGCAAAGAGAAGGCACACGAAAAAGAAAAAAAAAAATCTAGACTACAAATTGAAGAGAAATTATGAGAAAATAAGAAATGAGGGAATGAATTTACATTGAAGATAAGCAGCGACTGGTAGTGGATCAGAGAAGGTAGTCGTGAAGGTGAGAAGAGTTGGATCGGACGGCAGAGAGAAGAAGAGCCGGGCGCGGTGAAACTGAGCGAAGGAGCGAATGATTAGGGATTTTACATGGATAACATTGCCATTTGACAATGAAAATTAACAAGCCATTCTCAAACGGTAGGTATATCAGCATTTAATATTTTGGCTGATAGGCCCAATAAGTCAAGACTAATAAGACATTTACCAAACACTCCAAATTAACTTATTCATAGGGTCAAACAACTAAATAAGGTCAACTAAGCTAATTTTTTGCTGATAAGCCAATAACCAAACACCCCATAAGTAATTCGCACCCGACTGTTTCATTTAGCAAAGCAATGAAAAGTGCAACACCAATGATAATCTAGGGATGAAAAGTGAGCATGACCAACCGTTAGGATGGATTTTACAATTATCGTATAACTTATAGACGAAAAATACAAATTTATCTTATTTTGATATCTAATTAGTTATTTTTAATTAGACTTATATTATTATTATATTATTATAAATGTTGTTATAATTAGACTTATTATTATTATTATATTATTATTATAAATATTTTTATATTCTAAACAAAACAATTAAAATGTTTAATTGAACAATTCAGTTCATTTTTTGAAAAAATGAACCAAACACATTAAGATAATTTTATGGAATGAAACCAAATACTATACAAAATAAATTCTAAAAAATGACTCATTTTTCATAAAATCTTTTTCAAAAATCATTTTCCTACTTTCTAAATACACCCTAAGCCAAAGGTTTTATGATTTATGAGCGTATCATCTGAGAAATCTATTGCCAAGTACCTTGTGGTCTGATGACATCACTATTACCATTCTAAACGAAAAGTCTCAGGTTCGAGTTCCATCCCAATCAAGGATGTTGGCTTTATCATATTGTTTGAGCGGATACTATGTATATGTTAGATTATAGTACTCCAAAAAAAATCTGAGAAATCCATTATTAAACACGCTACAGCCGAATGCAGCGTAAAATTTCCCAATTAGCGCGACCCCGCGCATTTTTCAAAATACTCAACACTGCCCAACACAGAAGTCCCATCTCTCACTAATCTCTAGACTCTACTAATATTACCAAATCCACATATATATACTCCCAGATTTGTGTTTCAAAAACAACAGCATCACTATCAAGCACGCCGGAACGTGAATCAACAGAAGAGGAGTGGCAAGGCCAGGCTTCCAATGGCGAAGAAAAGCTTCAAGAGGAGTAACCTAAAAACCGACAAGACGCTCAAGAGTTCACTGACGAGACACTTCACGCTAGGGCACCAATCTTCAGCTACCATTTCTTCTTCTTCATCCAAACCCTCTGGATTCCAGAACCTTCTTGACTGCGAAGCTCATCCGCCAGCTCAATCGCACTTGCCCTCCACGTCATCCGTCGACGCCGCCGATGCTGGTGTTGATGAGAAAGATTGCATTCTTAGCCAGGATTTCTTTTGGTAAAGCCGCAATGTTTTTGGATCTCGTCGTGTTAGGTTAAATTTATTGTCTACGTTTTGCATTTATTTGTTTCTAATTGATTTCTAATATTTTGGGATTCAGTACACCCGATTATATTACGCCCGATGCGCCGGCTATTCCAAATGCGTTTAATAATGAAACGGTAAGCTTCTTAGTTTTTCTTCGGATGTTGTACAAATTGTTGCAATGGATTCAAAACTGTCTCATGTTGGAATATTGGATATTCCTTTTTTACAGGATAATTTAATTTGTCCCCAGTCACCGGAGAAAATTAGAACTGTAGGGAGCAAATTGCGGAGTTTGGGTAATGCAATATTTTGTTTGTTCTCTTTTTAAGCTCAATCTCAATTTTCGTCCATTCATAATTTTGTTAATTGGTAATTGATTCACTGGCTATTGTTTGTACATTGAAATTATTTCACATTTTCCCATGTTCAAGGCAGAACAAAGGATGCATTTACATCTTGATGAAAAGAACAGAAGCTTGTTTTAAATTATACTGGAGCATTATACACCTAAGTATAAATAAAATCACTGTTTGGACTTCAAGGCACATGCTTAGCTAATAAACAATATGGGTGTTGAGATGTTCCTTATACCGAATAGAGAGAATCTTTTTTACAAAAAAAAAAAAAGAAGTTCCTGACTTCCTGCTTGGAATCTATGGAATGCCAGTTTATGATGGCTCATTCTGAACTCTGAAGATAAGTGCTTTGTATGTTAAATGGCTATCCTCATACTCTAGATTTTTGTCATAATACTATTCTTTGTTCTCTGCTTAATGGTGGTCTTATTGGAACTTTAAGGTTTAGTGCATAT
>NXFB01000070.1:22233-32233 GCA_002525835.2 Ipomoea batatas
AAGTGGCGGTGCCATCAAAGTCGGAGGACCTCCACTGGTATTTAGGAAATTAGCTAGATAATAATTAATAATGTATCTAATAAAAATGTATCTAATAAAAATGTTTAGGAAATTAGCTAGATAATAATTAAGTAATAAATATATATAGGAAAGTAGATATATTTTGTTAATTAGAAATGAAGAGTTTCCTAATAAAATACAAATTTTAAATATTTTGCAAAAAAAGACGCAATCAATATTGATCTTTTCTTTAATGATGTGGCATCTTCTCCTTCACCGTTGGTGTATAGCATCTATACATCGGCGGTGCATCAAATATTAATCATTGCTTTGTGTAATGAATATTATTATTATGGCCATTATCATAACACCTTTCAGTTGCCTTATATATTCATATTGAAGGCTTAATGAAAGGAACTCCGTCACCAAAGTGAACACAAGAAAAGTCCTCCGAAGGACCAAGTGCCAAGAAGCCGAAGGGGCAGAAAACCCGAGCACAAGATGGACGAATGATTGACTATGTTCCATATGAAGAAGGAAGTGGAAAGTTTTACAAAGATTGCAATATCCCACCATTCTGGAAAGGAAAATCAGTGAAGGACAGAATCGAGTACTTGAAGAATCAAAATGAGAAAATATACGAGGAAAGAAAGAAAGATGAAGAGATCTTCAAAATATAATAGGAAAGACAAGCAATTTGAAAAGTTCTTGAAAGAACTTGAAAATACAAACAATGTAAAAATTATTGCTGAAGATCATATCAAGATGAATGGAATCATTCAAATCATGACTGCAACGGAACAAAGTTTCCTACATGGAATGAATGCTCTTGAACTGATCAAATGGTGGAAATGGCGAATTATTCTAGGAGACAATCTTGGTGAAGCAACTCAAAACTACCTTGTGCTCCAGATCAACAAGAAGTATGCTTACAATATTGAAGGAATGGATGTACTTAGAGCAAGGAAAGAGATCAATGACATGATTCAGCTTAAGGAACTTGAAAATCTTGAAAAATTGAAGAAGAAGACCAGCGAAGATAAGGAGAAAATATAATTTTCAGTCCTCTTTTTATTTGCCATATTTTGTAATGATCGCTATCTTGATGAAATAAAAGACAAGTTTTTGGTTCATGCGTGAGTGCGTTTTATCTAGATTTTCTACTCCTCTGTTATGAATTGTTAAACTCTAACTATTCGGCTATAAGAATAAACATCCTTTCTTGGATATAAGTAACCAAATGGTGCGAGTATAGGTGTTGGCATCATAAAAAAGGGGAAAATTGTTAGGAACCCCGAACCATTGATTTTGATGATACCAAAGACCCGAGGAGACCCCCCAATCCTTGTTTTTATCTTCTATTGTTTAAAAGGACGAATCCTTATCTTAGTTTTAGTTAGACGAGCCCTTACTCTTTAAGAGTATAATGTTATCATTACTCATCTGAGACTTCAAGTAAAAGAATTCAAGACGAAGACACGAAGACACGAGGACACGAAGACACGAAGACACGAAGACTGAAGACTATGAGAGCTGTAGGCCCAAGAATGGAAGGGTCTAACTCTTGAAACCGAACAATCAAAGTTGATTGATTCGAGGAGATGACGAGAGAATGATAAAGTCAATCATTCTCACGAGTACCCAAGGCACTAGACATTCTCTAAGACCTGTCTTATCCATTGCCTTGAGGTTGGGTGTGACCTGAATGTCAAAATGGATCCTAGGCAACGATCCCAAGAAGCATTAAAAGATTGTCCCTTTGTGTGAGATAAAAGACAAATTGTCCTTGCATAAAGAAGGACAAACTGCTATAAAGTACTGACATTCTGAAAATGTCAAAACTTTACCCATTGGATATTACACAATAGACAATAGGTTTTGAAAATTCAGGTTCCCTCCAACGGATCTGAAATCTCACACCTATAAATACCCTTGCTCCTTCTCATTTGGACAAGGTTGAAAAAGCGAAAAGGCATTAGCAAGCAAATATTCTTTTCAGTGTGTTAAAATATTCAAGAGCTCAAAATCAAAATCCAGATTAAAAAGAAATCTTGTGAAGCTCAAGTGTTGAATCAAGAAGATCAATCACAAGACTCTCAAGTTGGAGAAATACTTTAACCATCTTCAACTATCTCTACTTAGAGAAGTAGAAAGAGGCAGAGTAGACTTTGAAAGAGTTGAAAAACCTAACCAAACGTGACTGTCGGACTTAGTGATCAAAGGAGCACGTTGTAGAGGGTTTTTTATACTGTTAAGGAGAAAATAGTGCAAACCTTCACAAGTTGTGAAGAAGAGTGGAGTAGGCTTCGTTAACAGTCGAACCACTATAAAAACTCTTCTCTCTCTCTACTTTATTTTACGTATTGCATTGCATACCACTCTTAAAACCTAACTTTTCAAAGAAAAAGTTTTGTGCAAAGTAAACCTAAAATATGATATAATATATCTTATCCGCTGCATTTATCTTTGATCAAGGTAGTCTTTCTTCTCAAGAGTTTGATCTTGCAAAAACCTTTCAAAATACATGTGAGTTTATTCAACCCCCCCCCCTTCTAGATTCACATCGTTACCACCGGGATCATTTAGAAAAGGTGTAGACACAAATTTGATATGGCTGATGGATATGGACAAAGGATTTCTAGTCATTGGCTATCCAATGGCAAGGAGTATCACTGACATGTTGGCAGTTGTGAATTGTGATGGATAGTGTAGCTACCATATCACTACATACATATGTAATTTTTTTTATAAAAAAAAACAAATTGAAAAGCCAAAAATAAAATAATATATAAAGAATTTTTATTTTTATTTTTGTTAGTGTGACAATTCACATCTGTCTCTCGAGTGCAACATCTCACTCGTAGTATATGTTTGCATACAACAGTCAATAAAATGCAATGAATAAGGTTGAATTTGAAAGAGTAGATATAGCATTTTGCTATTCTAATCGATTTTTAGAATGAAGTTTGGATGAATTATAGTTTATGATAGCATATAAACTCTTAAAGCTAGGTTAATGATTTTGTGTTTTGCGAACATTTCCTCTTATTCATATGTTTTATATTGTCATTTATCTCACACGTTGTACATATCCTATGTTTCTAGCAATCACATTTCTTCATTTTCAATTTTTGTGCAACTTATGGTTAAAGCAATTGAATAAGTAAAACGTTTAAAAATTTTATAAATTTTATTTCACACGGTGTTGGGAGATGATTAGACAATTACTATCTCCCTATACGAACTCTAACCATTTTAATTTCACCATTACAACTATTGTAAATAAACATAGTTAGACAAAATGGCTAGCACGAGATTAGCCCATTGGTTCAGTAAACAGTATTTAGGATAAGCGGAATAGTTAGCCAAAATGAGGAGAGTGTTACTACTACTTGTACTCCCACAAAGGGAAAGAGTCCAATAACCACAGCCATAGAATGAGTGAGAGGCTATATATGTAGCTATGATCCATAATCTGATCCACTCTAGCTACTTCACACTTGACACCACACATTCTTCACTCTCCCCTCTTTGATAAACCAATAACTCAAAATCTCCCCATTCCTGCAGTCAACTCTCCTCCTCCTCCTCCTCCACCATGGCTTCGGCTGCTCTTTCCGTAGCCAACTCCACTCTCCACCAGGTCGATCGCTCATTCCTCTGCTCTTTTCATGCCTATATATATATAATGGAATTATTATTGTAGCTAATTTGAATTAGTAGGTTTGGTTTGCAGGTGAGCAACAAGGGATTGTCGTCGGAGTTCTCCGGCCTTCGCAGCTCGTCTTCGTCGCTTCCGTTCGCGAGGAGATCTCACGACGACTTGCACTCCCTCGTTTCCTTCCAGACCTCTGTTGTGAGCATTTACATCCTACCTTCAAACTCTTCTCTTCTCTCTCTCAATCGATTTCTTCTATTCTATGCATATATATATACATACTCAGCGTTAGTTAAGTTTGAATTGATTGTATGTCCTCTTTGATATTCATGTTTAATTTCTTCATCAATTCTGTCTCTAGCTATCTAGCTTTAATTTGCTACACATACTCTGATGAGTCTGATCTATCTGAGGTTGATCATCATCCAGAATCAAATTTTTGTAGTACCGTACTTGAATTGCCTTAGGAATAATCACCATTGCATTCAGAAATATTTTCAAGGAAAAAATGTATGTAATTATAATTCAAATAAGTTTGGCATTGGTATTCTAATTATAAGTGAAAAACTTTTTTTACATTTATTGATGGATTGATTTTGATGTATTACAATTGAATTAATTCAGTGATTGAATTGTAACCTTCAAAAAAATGATTGAATTGTAAAAGATTTAGTATGCATGTCATTGACAAATTATACCATGGACTAGGGTTTACCTTGTATTGTAGATCCTGGTTCAAAAAAATATCCGTAGTTGAACATTTTGTACATGCAATTGACGGTTTCTGT
The DNA here is from genome assembly GCA_002525835.2 of Ipomoea batatas. Classification (NCBI taxonomy): domain Eukaryota; kingdom Viridiplantae; phylum Streptophyta; class Magnoliopsida; order Solanales; family Convolvulaceae; genus Ipomoea; species Ipomoea batatas. The sequence goes on from NXFB01000070.1 coordinate 26,680, forward strand.
ACCTGTAGGTATCATATTATGTGTCAGCAATTATCAAGTTATTTGTTTACATGTATAGAAACTGTTAACAGATGAATGTATAAAATTTTTGTATTAATATTCACAATGCAATATGAACCATAGTCTATGGTATAACAATTATATTGCATATCATAATGATAAGTAAAATACATTTATTAATCATGTCAAATTGAAAATATTTTTGTCTTAAGCAATTATAGCGTGGAATGTATTATACTTCGAAGATATTCATAAATCAACTAAATTTTTTAACTTTATTTAAATTTCCTTTATGTCAATTTTAAAGACCAATTCACATTTTCATTTTCACTTTCAATTCTTCATTATCAATAGTTGTCCATTAACTTTTTTAATGGACTAAGTTTAGTCTAAAATGGATTAAGTAACCTGGCTCACATGTTTATATAGAAAGGTAAATTAAAATATGACCTTGTGGTCAAGTGTTATACTGTGACTCTTTCAAATAATAGTGATTGATAAAAGAGTGCTTTAGCTTGCGTTCATGCTAAGTTAAAGGAAGTATGAATTCAAATTATATTGTTTGGTGCTTAAGAATATAAGTTTCGAAAATTGAAAAGAAAAGACTAAAATGCTTTGAGTAATAATCATGATGGGTAATTTTATATTTCATCTTCTTTTTTTTTTTTTCATCACTTGAGGTGTGTTTGGAAAGTAGGAAAATGACTTCTAAAAAATGAGTCATTTTCTGGGAAACGGTTTCATTTCCGGTGTTTGGTTGCATTCTGGAAAACTGTCTTTGTGTGTTTGGTTCATTTTCTATAAAATGTGTATAAATATATAATTATATATTTCTATTATTTTATTTAAAATATTTATAATATTATTAAAAATAATATTTATAATTATAATAATAATAATAATAAATAAAATTATAAAAAAAAAACCCCGTTTTCGGTCGAAACCTGATCTGGTTTCCGCAGGAAACCATGTGAAAACCAGAGGTTTCCAGCTCTGGTTTCCGCAGCGAGGAACCATAGCAAGCGAAAACCATACCATGATTTCCGCCGGAAACATTGAAGTGTGTGTTGTGTCGTCGGCGGAAAATGATTTCCGCCTAAATTTGGCGGAAGTCATTTTCCGCCATAAGAGACTTATTTTTCCTAGTCAACGGAAATCATTTTCCGTTGACTAGTTTTGCCAATAGTTGTCAAACACCCAAAGCCCGAAAAATGATTTCCGGAAATCATTTTCCGAATTTTCAAACACTCCCTTAATCGAAATTCATAGAAAGAACCCTATGAATTTCAATCCCACACAAATTATAATTTCTTTTAACTAAAGAATGTAATTGTATTCCGCAAAGAATTAGACCATTTATTTAGACCTACCAAACAACTCCTAAAGATGATAGTGTGGCATTGGATGCAGAAATAATAATAATAATTAATAATATATATAGGTTGGAGGGAAGCAGAGGAGGGCAGTTGTGGAGGCGAAGCTGAAGGTGGCCATTAATGGATTCGGAAGAATTGGAAGGAACTTCTTGAGGTGCTGGCATGGAAGGAAGGATTCACCCCTTGACGTCATTGCCATCAACGACACCGGAGGTGTCAAGCAGGCCTCTCACCTTCTCAAGTACGACTCCACCCTCGGCATCTTCGACGCCGACGTCAAGCCCGTCGGCGACGACTCCATCTCCGTCGACGGCAAGGTCATCAAAGTCGTATCCAGCCGCAACCCTCTCAACCTCCCTTGGGGGTGGGTAATCTTTTTATTAATTTTGATTTGAATCACTACTTTTGATTTGATTTTTTAACTATATGGTATGTATGTATGTATGTATGTATGTGTGCAGGGAAATGGGAATCGATTTGGTTATCGAGGGAACTGGTGTTTTCGTGGACAGAGAAGGCGCCGGAAAACATATCGAGGCCGGAGCGAAGAAGGTTCTGATCACAGCCCCGGGAAAGGGCGACATTCCCACCTACGTTGTGGGCGTCAACGCCGACGCTTACAGCCCCGATGAGCCCATCATCAGCAACGCCTCTTGCACCACCAACTGCCTTGCTCCTTTCGTCAAGGTCCTCGACCAGAAATTTGGTAATAATCCCTCCTACTGATTAGGATAAAATACCTATCACTTAAACTATAGCTTGTAACTATGATGCAATTTTAATTTTTATTTATAGACAGCCATCATATTTTAGAGACCAACAATTCTTTAGTCACTAGTTGGTAAATTTAACTCTTTATCATTTTCTATCTAATAATCTCTTAGTCACCCATTAATGGACTTGGCCCCAACTAAAAAACTTGACACGATCTCAGCTCAACAATCTCTTAACCACTAATTGATGAACTTGAATTTTTACCAGCATTCATCAAACAATCACCTAGTTATCAATTGATGAACTTGGCCTTTTACCGACCTTTGTCCAACAATCTCACAAACCAATTGATGGACTTTGATCTTTTACTAGCCTTCACCTAACAATCCTATAATCATTAATTGATGAACTTGCCTTTTACCAGCCTAGGCCAAACAATTTTCCAATGGACTTGACTCTTTACCCATCTCCACCCAATAGTCTCGTAGTTGATGAATTTGGTCATTTACCATAGAATCCCTACCAATTAATTGACTTCTGCTTTAATTAATTCTCTTTTGAAAAATAAATTGCGAATCTATATCTCCTCAATTGATTATGTTAATCCTTTGAGATTACTATACTACACAGGCATCATCAAGGGCACCATGACTACAACTCACTCCTACACCGGCGACCAAAGGCTGCTGGACGCCAGCCACAGGGATCTCCGACGTGCAAGAGCCGCCGCGCTCAACATTGTCCCAACCTCAACCGGTGCCGCCAAGGCCGTCGCGCTTGTCCTCCCCAGCCTCAAGGGCAAGCTGAACGGCATCGCCCTCCGAGTCCCCACCCCCAACGTCTCCGTCGTCGACCTCGTCGTTCAGGTCTCCAAGAAGACCTTCGCCGAGGAAGTTAACGCCGCCTTCAGGGAATCCGCCGCCAACGAGCTGGACGGCATCCTCTCCGTCTGCGACGAGCCCCTGGTGTCCGTCGACTTCAGATGCAGCGATGTGTCGTCCACGGTGGACGCGTCGCTCACCATGGTCATGGGAGACGACATGGTTAAGGTTATTGCCTGGTACGACAATGAGTGGGGTTACTCGCAGAGGGTTGTGGATCTTGCTGACATTGTTGCAAATCAATGGAAATAAATTATTGGTCCAAATGCCGGCCTCCTCTCAAAGTATTAGCATATATAACTTTTGTACTATGTATGTAGATTGTTTCTTTAATTTCCTTCTTCCTCCAAACTGTACTGTACTGAGAATTCCTCAAAACAATTTTTCATCCCAGTATATTATTGGAGCTTAATTCAAATATATAAAAACTTCAATTCCTTTAATTTGGAAGGTTTAATATATAATGATACATCTTTTGTTGAATGATCTTACATAATAAAACTTAGGGCGGGTTTGGTTTGCACATGTGAATGGGGATCGGAATCAAATACTTGGTAATGGTAATGAGTTTTGATGAAAGTGTTTTACATGTTTGGTAGTAGGTGAAATTGGAATGACTACCAATAAAATTGATACATGTTTGGTATTAGGTGAAATTGGAATGACTACCAATAAAATTGATACATGTTTGGTTATGTATAACCCTATAATAATGAGAATAAATGTTTTAAAAATACAAAAATAAAAAATCAAACAATTAATCTTAATATAATGACATTCAAACAATCAATATAAACAAAAAATTCAAAACAAAAATCTAAAAGTACTAATTCAAACTTAAAAATTAGATTTTTAAAGAATGATACCTTTTTTAATTAAAAAATTAAATTTTTAATTAAAGGAATAATCAAATTCCATAGTTATGTTTTAAAAATTATTGATCAAACACTAACTATAATTTTAGTTCTCATTCTTAATGTGTAAACCTATGAATCAAACACCCTTAATCTATCCTTTCCTGCCGGATTGAAGGAGTACATACAATGCAAATCCAGAAACAACCAGCAGGAGTAAAGAAAAGGAACATAGGAGACGAACATTAGCAGGAAAAAAGTATTGGCGTATTGCTACTCATTTGAGTTGACTCCTACTTCATAGCTTAGACTAGATTCATATTAGCAGTATCACAGGGCATCTCTCTGTTAATTTGAATGCTGAAATAATATTTCATTATATTATGATGGTCAAATAGGGGAGAGAGCCAAGACAAAAAATTTGGGAGATAATGCAATCATTATATCAGGGACCATGGTTTAGTTATAAGGTATATTATAAAAATTCAATAAATTAAATATTCAGTATATTAAAAATGAACAATTATCCATAATCTATGACACTTAATGTTGGGATGGAATTTTATGCGTCTCTTCCTCCTGGCTACAGAAGTCATGTCACTTAACATGCCCCCGCAAGATTGAGACTCTATCAGCGAGCCCAAGCTTGTACCGGAACGTAGCGAACAAACGTAAACTAAGAGGTTTAGTGAGAAGATCAGCAACCTGCTCAGTTGAACGAACATAACGATGCGCAGAGAGCCCGAAGTAACTGTTCTCGCACAAAAAAGTAGTCAAGTGCCAAGTGCTTCATTTGCGAGTGAAAGACCGGTTTTTTGCACACATATGAAGCACTCAGGTTGTTAGTGATTAGTAGCGGTGTAGATTGCTGGCGAACCCCAAGCTCACGCAACAAACTCTGAATCCACATAACTTCAGCAGCAGAATTGGCAAATGCCCAGAACTCGGCCTCCGTGTAGGAACGTGAAACTGCACGCTGTTTTGTAAACTTCTAGGAAACGAGATTCGAGCCAAAGAACACACAATAGGCCGTGGTAGAACGTCCCCCATCACGAAAACCCACCCAGTCAGAGTTCAAGTAAGACACAAGAGTGAGTGGACAACCACACCTGAAATATAGACCAAAGTGTAGGATACCTTTCAGATAGCGCAGAACCCGCTTCACAGCTTGCCAGTGACCCTCAGTTGGAGACACCATAAATTGTGTAAGCGGTTCACTATAAAAGAAATATACGGCCTTGTAATCGCCAAGTACTGTAAACGACCAATACCCCGACGGTAGGAAGTGGAGTCAAACGGCGTGGCATCTATATGGAAATCAGCTGACGGACACATCGGAGTAGATACCAGTTTCGCCCCGGTCATATTAAACTGCTCCAGAATATCGACCGCATACTAGCTTTGTGACAAAAACATGCCAGATGCAGTAGACACTAGCTACCTCAACACCTAAAAAATGGTGTAAAGGTCCCAAATCCTTCAAAGAAAAGCGGTCCGCAAGTTGCTGGATAAAGGCTGCGGTAAATGCTTCATTATCTCTTATTACAATTATGTTATCGACATAGACTAGAAAGTACAGAGTAACACTACTGGTGCAATAAATAAACAAGGAAGTGTCTGATACAGATTTCTTAAAACCAATAGAAACCAAAAAAATAAAAAAATTCAATATACTAGGTCCTCGGGACCTGTTTTAAACCATAAATTGCCTTTTTTAATCAACAAACAT
>NXFB01000070.1:65151-77719 GCA_002525835.2 Ipomoea batatas
CCATATCAATAACACTAGTTTTTTCACGCGCATTGCGCGATTAGGATAATGCTCAATGTTTATTTTTAAATAAGAACTTCAAAGTGTATCAATACAAGATTATATGTGAGATGTTCATGCATATGTAATTGAATGTTGAATTTGTTAATTTAAATTATTGGTAATTCAAAGTATATGAATGCAAGATAATATATGAGATGTTGATTATAATTGTCACGAAAATAAATGTTTGCAATTTTGTAAAAATGATAGTCTAAATACTTAGTCTAAAATGATAGTATAAATAAATACTATTTTTGGTAATAAAATTTATACATTTTAAATCATATTAATAAAAAATATATGATTTATCTTTAAAGTGAATAACTGTGATGTAGTCCAAAATATATTACGGGGTAGTTTCTCACTTCAATTTATTGGGTTATTTGAATGTCTTCTTTGTCAACAAATCCTCTCCAAGTAGTTCATATGATTTGCTTCAAATTATTTTCAAAAAAAATTGTTCTATATTATTAATAGAATACTTGGTAAATAAATATATATATAACATTATTTTGTATGATAACTTTGATGCGAAGTATTTAGTTACAAGATAATCTAAAAAGAAGACAATGAATAATTTAATGAATATAATTAATTAATAAATTTGTAGGTAAGGAATATTTGCAGTGTAGAAAATAAAGACAATGTAACTAATGAAATTATATATCTTTTTAAATTTTTTGATAATGAATAGTTTTTATTGTAGAAAATAAAGACACATAACTAATGAAATTATATATATATTTTTAAATTTTTTGATAATGAATAATTTGTATTGTAGAAAATAAAGATAATATAACTAATGAAATTATATCTCTTTTTTTAATTTTTTTTTATAAAGAATAATTTTTTTGAATGTTCAATAATTATGCCAACTCTGATTGGGATGAGGTTCGAACCTAACAACCTTTCTTATAAAAATTAATGGGTAAGTTAAAAGTTAATGGAATATTCTGTTACTAAAATTTATACTAACGGAATGTGGGTTATTTAAGGAAAGAAAATAATATAATAGAGGGTAAAGAAGGAAAATCGTAGAAATTTACTAAAATCAAAATAATATGAACCATTCGTTTAAGTAAATAATTACCACAAACATTTTTTCTTCCTGTCAGAGCCTTTAACTTTATTGGCCCTTATTAAGATTGTATGTAGATGTAGATACCATATCAATTTCAAATCAATTCCAACCAACAACTGAAAAATATGAAACCACGTCCAAATCAATTCCAACCAATTTACTCCCCCTTTTTTGTCAAAAAATTCTAAAGGATCCAAAGAGTGATCATCTAGTAGCTTGAGGGAGAACCAGATCAGAGTCATCTATATCAGCTGTAGGCTCTTCAACGTAAGCGAGGCGTAAGAAGGAAATTAGCTTAGAGATCAATAATAGCATAAAGAATTCCTCTAATCAGACCATAATCCAATCATGTTCATATCTCGTCATGCATTATTCATCATCCATATCGCTAACCATTGAAAATAGAGATAATCCATATTGTCAATCCTTAATATAATAACAATCAATCCATACCAAATCACCATACTCTTCATATGCAACCCATTTTAACATTAGTATTTACCACTTAAATATTCTTCACAACATACGCAATCATATCCATCAACAAGATAATCCAAATAATATGATTAATCCGAATAATATGATAATCCGAATAATGACAATCAGAATAATAAGATAATCCGAATAATGATAATCCGAATAATGATAATACAAATAATATGACACCCCAAATAATATGATGATCCAAATATATGATAATCCAAATGATAGTCCAAAATATATGATGATAATCTAGATAACCATGCTCCCCTCAATTTGTACATCGTGACTGTTTCATCACAACATCATCATAATAAGCCAGCTCTTAAAGTAAGATTATTGAAGTTGTAACAGGAACCTGCATAAGTAGAATAGAATCGAGAAACTTAGAACTAGACACACACAACTTGAAAACCACTCAGCAAATAACACAGACGCACTTATAGACACAAATTCAGGAATTGTCAATTTGGGTCAAATAAAGTAGGAAGATAAGCACATAAAACAACAAGCACATCCAAATAAAGCAGCTTCATGCATAGATTCAGTTAGCATAGAGAGCACACAATCAGACACGAAATTCAGAAATTGTCAAGTTGGGATAGACAAAGCAAAAGTAAGCAAATAAAGCATATACATTCAGGTAAAGCAGATTGAAAACACATTTTCATAGCATTTCACACAAAAAGCACACAAAGAATATCAAATACGGTCATGACTGGACCAACAAATATAGAAGACATAGCAATTTCAAATTCAGATCTCAATACAAATTGACAAGAAAGAATAGAAACAGGAATGTTTAACACTGAACCAGATAACAATTTTGGAGGAAACCACAGAATCAGACAAAACAGGTTCAGATTATAAAATAGTAAATAAAGGAGATACACACACGATACAAGAAAAATCATCTTAGCAGATAATGAAGGCACAAATAGCACATGAGAGCAAAAAGAAAAATAGAAGGTTAAAAAGGTAGTAATAACCACTTGCAAGGACACATCACCCTTAGGCCAGGACGTGAGCTAATGGTGAGATAGAGCAGCAGCAAGTGTATCTAGACTCAACTCTCATTCCTCTTCTAGATCAGCACGGTTGAAAAAAAATAAGCTGTTGATTGAGTCAGGACTAAATTCAACCATCACCCATTAACAAACACCATGTGAAACAGAGTAGAACTTTGAGCAGCTGTATCGAGAGACAGATTCGAATAGAACTCTGTAGTCAGCCAATCAGAATATGGACCTATTTTCTGGACAGCCTGAAGAAGATCCTGGTCTTTGAGAAAAGAGATAATGTTTCAATGCTTCATAATATCATCTAGATCAATATCCTTCTGAAGCAACAACCCTCTTTGACTATGAACTTTCCATAAATCCATCAACTTGGGATATCTCAAAATAGGCTTGAATTTTTCAACCTTGAAATTTTTTGGAGGAGAAACTAGATCAGCAACAGGGCTGGAGTGCATAGAAACAGAACTGGGAGCCATTTTGATCGAGTCATATGAGGTGTTGGAGTAGTCATAGCTTACTTTCAAATCATCTGATTCATCTAACTTCCTTTTTGCTGAAGCAGTAGCAAACGCTTTGCTTTTGACTTTTTGAAAAGCTTGTTCAATAAGAACCTAGATAAGAGGAACATACATAGACATTCTAGAACAAGGAACAAGCAATTTTGAGATTAATTTAGATATCATATTAGGAGTACTAGCAAACATAGATACTGAACTGGAGTGTCTTGGCTCAGCGACAAACATAGAAACAGACACAAGTAGAGCTGAGACCGAAACAGGACAATCCTATGTAGAGACAACATATGTACTAGGCAAATCAACAAATAATGAGACATTTCGAATATTAAACTAAGGGTACCAATAGATGACACAATTATAGGGATTGAAATGGATTCTTCAGAGACAACAACATATCCTATTGGAACAGATATAGGCACAGAACTAGATAATTTAGATGCAAAGAGAGAGTGTGCAACTACTAAAGCAAAAATAGGAATAGAAACAATGTCAAGTACTACTGGATCAAAAACCGATAAAGATGGAGTTGGTAATGCAACAAATACACTCAAAATATCATAATAAGTAGTTCCTTTTTTTTTTTTTTTTTTAAAATTTAATGGGTTATTTCACTCAAAACAACATCGTTTTGAGTGAAAAACCCTAAATTGTACAAACTCTAGATATTTTTAAGGTTAATATTAAATATTTTAGTATTAACTATTAAAGTATTATATAATTTATAATTATTAGTCTTCAAAAAATTGAAAATACTTAAACAAACTTTTAAAAAATAAAAAATAAAATAAAAAAATACACTGGCGCCTAGGCGACGATTAATCCTCGCCTAGGTGTCCTAGGCGCTAGGCGCTCCCCGAGCGTCTGAGGAGCCTAGTGATTTTTTCAAGCATGAAATTAACAGAAAAAAATCTAAAATACAGGTATTGAGAAAATAACAACTAAAGAATAAGAATTAGAGGGTACCAAACCTCCCCAAAAAATTATTTGCAACTTCTAATGATGCAAGGATTTTGAAAGAAATTTAGGGTTTTGAATTTTGAGATTCCACCTCTAAACAAGGTTCTGGATCTGAACCAAAGAGAAATTTTTTATTAGAAAAAAATATAACTTATTTAATTAAAAATACCTATTTTTTCAATGATGACCCTTCAATCTTGAATTTTCAGATTCTCTATACCAATTTCTCTATCTTCCACTAATTCTTAAGTACCATTTTTCCCTTGCGATGTGTTTGGTATTAACTGGGATAAAGGCACTTGTGAATGTATTTATAAATGGTGCAATGCACTTGTGAATGTATTTCTCAACCCTTTGGTCCTTATAGAAATAAAGGCACTCCGATTTAGTATGCCCGTGAATCCTGCAATAGAGAGAAACAGGATTATAACGCTTGTAAGTATATGTAGTCTTAAATACTTTACCGTAACTACGTTAGGCTGATCTAGACTCAGGAATTTCTGTGTCGGGTCCAGATTCTTTAACAAAGTAGTTTTATCTTTATTTTGTCCACTAGTGAATCCGAGACCAAAATTTGTAGTAGATTGTTTTCCACCATCAAGAATCTAATTAAGCGTAGATGTGTTGTCCATCATTTTTATTCGCTTATTTAGAGTCAGTTCCTGTTTCAGCTTTTCTTCACGTTCAAGGCATGCTTTCAGAAGAAGATCTTGGTCAACAACTTGTTTTTTGTACACTTTTCTAGCGTTTTCTAATATATCAACCTCACTAGACAATGAGAAATTTGCTTTAATTTAAACCTCCCATTTGGAGTACAATTTTTTATAATCTAATTCAAAAGAAGGAGTGGGCAAATCAAAATCTTTGGCTGAGTTGTATTCTTTGCCTTTTGAGTCAGCAATCTCTTGAGGATTTGGATCAACACCTGTTACAGTAGTAAATGGAACAAAATTTCCAGCCATTTCTTTTATATCATATCCAACTGCCTCTAACTTAGGTTCATCGTCACTGCAAGTTAAGGCTAACATGAATTTCTTTTGCCTTAGATACGTGGGGCACTCGGCTTGTACATAACCTTCACATTCGTAACACCGAATGTCTTTGTTACTTGCCTTTTCTTTTACTTGAGATGGTCGTGAACCAGAAGACTTGTAGTTTGAGCCACATGTGTTTGACACATTTTTTGAGGCGTTCGAGCTTGAACCTCTTTGGTTTTGAAACTTGCCATTTTGAGCTCGTTTTTTCTGTTTCAAAAATTGAGAAAACTGTTTTGTCAATAAAACAATTTCATCGTCACCTATTTCGTCTGGATCAATTATTGTATCTAGTCCTTTAGTTGTAAAGGCAACACTCTTTTGCTTTTTGTTGTGATCAATCAAAATATCCATTTCATATGTTGTGAAGTTCCCCATCAATTGAGTAACGGATTGATTCTCCAACCTGTATTTTCTTGAATTGTAGTAACTTTCATTCTAAACCGTAGTGGTAAGGATCGTAGAAATTTTTTAATTAGATTTTGTTGGGAAAATGGTTCGCCTAACATAGTAGCACGATTTGCAAGTTCTTGGACTCACTCATTGAAGTTTACAATATTTTCATCATCATGCATTCGCAATTCTTCAATGTCTAATTGAATGAGTTGCAATTTTGATTGTTTCACAAAGTTTGTACCTTCATATGTGGTTTCATGGATGTCCCATGCGGCTTTACATGAATTACAACCTATAACTAAAGTAAATTGACTTTCGTGCATTAAAAAATAAATAATATCGAGAACCTTATTATTGTAACCAACAGCTCTCATTTCAGCTTCATCCCACTCGATTTCTAGTTTGGATTTCTGGTTTGAGCACACGAGGGTCTTTTGGATTTTCTCCAGCTTTGGTTAGATGCATCCATCCAGTTAACACGAATCTCCAGATATCCTCACCTTGACTTTTGATATGGGTTTTGGTACGTGTTTTCCAATAAACATAGTTATCACTTGTTAGTTCGGGAGGCTGTCTATTCATTCTGAAACACTTAACAAACGGTAGGTGCGAACAAAACAAAATAAATAAAACTACTAAACGCACAAGCATAAAATGATTTCATGAGTTCAAGAAACACGATGTAGCCAGATCGATTAGACTAATCATTTAAGTCTCCGAGCTCTGATACCAATTGAAATTGAATCGTGATTCTTGAATGCAAGATTAGTCCTAGAGGTTCCTACTTAATTTTAAACACAATTAATCATCTGTATTACGCACTACTGTCTCAGCAACATATAACTAAATAGTAAATAAAGAAACTAACATTAAAAATAAAAGAACCCGGACACAAAAAATTGGTTACGCAGTTCAGAGCAATCCTCCTACGTCTACGAGGCAACTCAACGTTTATCCAATCCACTAGATGATCACCCAAGATTACAATTGTCAGAATTACACCACCAAGATACACAAGGTTTAGAGATCTAGGATTAGCCTTCACGATGATACTAATGGCCGTGAGGAGTACCGTGAGGAGCTGCACATACTTTTTAAAATTGGTCCTCATGCTGATGTTCATGTATGTGAGACTCAGCATAACCAACATGATGCACAAGCAAAGTGCAAAAGTCGCAACCGAGCTCACAGGAGTGAGGTGCATCACGGGGATTAAACCTATGAGTTGTGTATTACTAAGGTCGATTGTCAGCGGGTTTTCAGAATGATTAAAATCTAATCTGGTTGTTTTGGCTCATTTTGGGAGTATAATAAATAGGACTTGATGGTTAATTTTAAATAATTATCAATTTTCCCTTCTATCTTGATCTACTATTTCTTAAGAAAAAATCATCTCCATTTCTTGTAACATAGTCAATATATAGTACTCTTTGTAATATATTTATCTTTTTCAAGAGTAAAATATAAATTTGTGCTTATATTTTTGCTTAACCACATGTTATTGCCTATCAATACGCCAATCTTTGAGACGATATTCAGTGTGAGAACACTCTCTCATTCCATTTTGTCCATCACCACTAAAATCAACTCTTAAAATATTGTTAACAAGAATCCAACGTAGCATCGACATTTAATTAAATAATAAATTGTAATTCCATTACAATATAAATGTATTAATTTTACAATTATTTTATTTAATATAACATTAATTACAAAGAAACTCCTAAAATATGAACGTTTCCAAAATAAAATTCTTAGACCATGATTTTTTCTTATTTATGTATATATATATATACTGGATCAAGTGAGACCACCCTATTTATATGAGATTATGAGATCTCATCTCAATCATCCAATTGAATTTTATTAATAGTAAGGATTGAATTTAAAAATCGATATATATTACGATATATTTAATACATAGGGGTGACATAGTAATTGTAGTTACTTGTTTGAATTGGAATATAATTGAAATACAATATGATGGTAGGAATACAGAGATTCTATCGATGGTAGGAATCAAAAATTTAAAAAAATTAAAAATTAAACGCAGAAATGATGTTGTACATTTTTTAGTATGCATACGACCTACCCTAAATGTGTGCAAACATGCAATCTAGTGTGTGCATTTTACTGAACGTCCCCAATGTTGAGGAATAATATTGAACACTATGCATATCTATCCATGAGTGTGGCAATAGAAACCATAGTACCCTAAATGTGTGCAAACACGCAAACTAGTGTGTGCATTTTACTAAGGGTGTGTTTGGAAAGCAGAAAAATGACTTCTGAAAAATGAGTCATCTTCTAGAAAACATTTTCCTTTCTTGTGTTTGGCTACAAAGCAGAAAACTATCTTTGTGTGTTTGGTTCATTTTCCAGAAAAAGAGCAGGAAAATGAATAGAATTCTATTAATTAAATATTTTAATTAATTTGTTTAAATATAAAAACATGTATAATAACAATTTTCAGTATAGTCATTCATTTATAACAAAAAATCACAATAAAATGCAAAAAAAAAATAATAAATAAAATAAAATAAATTCAAAACCAGTAAATCTACTGGTTTGCGAAACCAGTGGATTTACTGGTTTCAACTGGTTTGTGAAACCAGTCGACACTGGTTTCGCAAACCAGTCCGACCGACTAGTTTTAAAAACTAGTCGGAAACCAATTTCCCAGCAGAAAACGTTGGACTGGTTTCCGAAACCAGTCCGAGGTTTTCTGCTCGGAAATCAGAAAAAAAAAGTTCAGATCTTTAATGCCAAGAAGAAGAAACATGAGCGCAACTAGAAGCGTGGGAGCCAAGGAGTAGAAGCGAGAAGCGAGAGGCAGAAATAGCGTTCCGGAAAATGACTTCCCCTAAAAAAAAAAAGGAAAGTCATTTTCCTGAAAAATGAGCTTATTTTCCATTGAGTAGTGACTCATTTTCCATTGACCACATTTTCCTCCCTCCTCCCAAACACCTAAAACCCGGAAAATGATTTCCAGAAATCATTTTCTGGGTTTCCAAACACACCCTAAGTGTGCCCAATGTTGGGGAATAATACTGAGCACTATGCATATTCGTCTATGAGTGTGTGCAATAGAAACCATAGTAGTGTGTAATAATGCAACCAAAGGTTGTGAAGCCATACAACCCTATATCTACACTGTGTCTGTACTATCATGCAATTTAGTATAACAATGTGTGCAACGTTTTAATTTTTACATTGTAAAACCTTTCTAAGTATTTAAGTTTTTTTAGTATGCATATATATCACCTATCATTAGTGTGTGCAAAATCGCAAATAGGTGTGTGCATTCTACTAAGAGTCAATGCTTTTACTCAAAACCCGTTGAACACCATGTTGCACACATTAAAATATTCCGATCCGTTGTTTGTTAATGTCTTTTGTTCCCGAAAATGAGTTATTCCCCTTGCAAGTGGAATAATGATTCCAAGTGGACCCCTGGTATTAGGCTATTCATGAGTTCTCAAGAATAACCTAAATTTATATTTTCCTACTTTGACCCCAATTAAATCTAAAATTTGTTTAGATTTTTTTTTTCTCGCTATCATAAATTTTATATATTTTCCTATGGTGAATGAATATGGTATTTAATTTTTATATGATATTTTATTTATTAGATTATGTTATTCTTCTTTTGAATATTATCAACTGTTTTTCAAAAAAAAAAATTCTTAAATGAACATTTTGTTTGATAATAACTTACACATTTATACATAATATATAATTTTTTTTGACAATACTATAGTAGCCATAAAATAATATTATTTAAAAATCTTATGTATAATAATAATAACCATCATTATTATATTTTTACTGGTGTATTTATTTATTTTAAAAAACACATAATATTTATATTCCTTAAATTAACAAAACATGGTAATAACATCATTAAAGTCTATTCCTTCAACGAACCAAATAATAGAATACGAGGGGCGCGCTTAGGTGCGAACCATCGCCCAAGAAGGAAATGAGAACGCTTCGCAGCCGTCTATGTGTACAGATCAACGAATAAGATATAATTTAAAAAAAAACGACGTGATGACATTTTCGTAAATAACTCGAACTTTGGTGCAAGTAACTGTGTTACAAGTGCACCTAGTTTCACTTACAAGTGCAAGTAATTTACCTTGTTAACATTCATGCACCTAGGTGCGCCTAGTTATAACGTTAGGTGCAACTAGTTATAACATTAGGTGCACATAATATTGAGTTCAGTGTACATTTTACATGCACCTGTAATACATTTTACTTGCACTTGTGCACCTATTTTCACTTACAAGTGCACCTATTTTCACTTACACAAGTGCAAGTAGTTTACCTTGTTAACATTCATGCACCTAGGTGCACCAAATTATAACATTAGGTGCACCTAGTTATAACATTAGGTGCACTTAGTATTGATGCTCAGTGTACAATTTAGTTGCACCTGTAATACATTTTACTTGCGCTTGTTCACCTATTTTCACTTACAAGTGCAAGTAATTTACCTTGTTAACATTCATGCACTTAGGTGCACCTAGTTATAACGTTAAGTGCAATTACATCTGGACACGTGGACGGATGACATGCATTCTCAGTTTTCTCCTGCGCGGGCATTCACACCTAAACGTGATCATAGAATATAATTCATATTTCATTTATTGTGTATTCCATTCCTTAATTCGTATTTGGTTAATACGTTACTAACTTACTATATATAGTTTTGGTTAATATTTTTTTTTTAAATTTTGTTATGTAAGTATGTAACTAATTTATTTTAATTGTTAATTATTATTTAATTCATTGTTAAATTATTATATTGAAATTTCTTACGTAATACATTTTTAGATAAAAAAATTTTGTAATATAATTTGCATTCGGTTATATACATATTACGAATAATTTTTAAATATTTTTTTTAAAAATAAATTACATTTTTTTTATTTTCATTATTGCTATTTACAATATTTAAAAGTAATTTATATAAAAAAAATCATGTTTTTGGATTTTCATTTTTGTTATTTTTAGTATTTAAATGTAGTTTATATATTGAGATAAATTAATAATGTTAAAGAGAAAATAATATTTATAAAGAAAAAGATATTAATTTTTAATGTGATGTGAAATTGGGGTCCATTTTTTAGAATTGATTGGATTTGCAGGGATGTAATGTGAATATTAAATGACTTGCAAATTGGGTAATATGAAAGTGAAAACCATTTTTTAAAGTGAGAAAGATTTGCAGGATAAGAATAGCCTTATTGGGCATGAGGATGATGTGGCATATGACATGTTGATGATGACATGCCATAAGATGATGACACCATAAAATGTACCTTATTTTGAGAAAAAAAAAATTAAAACTGTCATATTTTGGTAAATAATATTTTAAAATATTAGTGTGAAAAAATGTGAATAAATAAATAAATTAATCTTAGTAAAATTAACAAATTCATATGTAGTGAATATATAAAAATAATGAGTTTTTCTTTTTAATTAATATTTCATAAAGAAATGAATATTACGTAATAATTTTAGTTTAGAAAAGTAATATTTTTATTGACAATATTACATGGTTGACTTTTTTTTTGGGTGTAAATTTGACATGGATGAGACAAAAATGTGTAGGAATAAAAAGATGGACTAAAATATATAAACTGTAAAGTACTAGGCTCATTATCTTTTTCTCATTAGGGTTTTTGAGAATAAGGTAATGAGCCTAGCTTCTTTTAACCAAAAAAAAAAAACAGTAAAAGCGGAGAGGCTATATTTGATAATTATTATTATTATTATTATTATTATTATTATTATTATTATTATTATTATTATTATTTAATATTTAATACAGCTACATTTATTATTATTATTATTATTATTATTATTATTATTATTATTATTATTATTATTATTATTATTATTATTACAGAAATCGTAGTTACATTGTTGTTATTTTTTTGGCTATTATTATTTCATACGAGTATAGTAGATAGTAATAGTTATTATTATTATTATTATAAAAGAAGGGTTTTAAAAAGAATGTAATGTCATTAGTACTTTACACATTTTTGTCTAGGGTTTTAAATCAACACATTTTTGTCTATATGATATCAAATTCACACATTTAAAGCAATGACTCATGTATAATGTATGTGCGTATGAGTGTTTGTGCGTATGTATGGAAAATTTTTCTTATTTGAGGTTTAAACTTATAAAAGAGTTTGACTACTTCGTTAATTCTTATACTATTGTGAAATGTCTAATTTAATTCTTATACTATAAACCAATGTCAAAATAGTACGAATTTCAATTAATAAAGTACTTAAACCTAGATAAAAATATAATTTTACATTGCCTAGCATATTCATCAAAACTTGTAGAGCAAGCTACTTCGGAAAGAAATAGTCTTTTTAGGACATCTTCAAGGAAAAAGAAGGGGAGAAAGGGAGAGAAAAAGTGAGATAATGATTGGAAGGAAGAGAAGATAATTTCGGTAATTTCTTGGGAAAGAACTTTCTCTCTAGAGAAATATGCATTTATTGTGCATTATATTCTCCACCATGTGTTTAACAATATACATACATATATATGCGTGCGCGCGCGCGCGCGCGCACACACACACACACACATATATATATATATATATGTTATTTTATTTTGTAAATTTCTATATTAAAATTTATTTTTAAAAATTTTAATTTTATTAATTTTTGGTATATATAGTATTTAAAATTTGTTTTTGATTTTTTTTTTCATTATTTGAATTTAATTTTTATTTAAAATCGAAATTATAATTATAAAGTTCATATTACAGAGAATTAATTATAAAGAAGTGAATAAAATAATAGATGATTTGTAAGAGTTTGGATGAGTAGGGCTCACAAAAAAGGGAGAAAAAGGAGGAAGGATTGGAAAGAAAATAGGAGAGGAGATTATAAAGTGATGTGGAGGAGTTGGATCCACAATTTGGCAAAAATAGAGGAGAACCATTGTTTTCAAAAAAAAAAAAAAAAAAAAAAAAAAAAAAAAAAAAAAAAAAAAAAAAAAAAT
>NXFB01000070.1:82848-98488 GCA_002525835.2 Ipomoea batatas
TACATACGGTATTCTTTTCGTATTCTCTAAGTACAATGTACAGTATTTTAATTTGTAACAAATATTATAAAAGATAACAATGCATTCTGCAGATGCATGTTCAAAAAGTAAACATGCATCCTACAGTGTAGTATTGCCCATATTTGTATCCCAATTATTTCCGTCCTATTTTTGTATCCCACCTAAAGAGTAGGCCCAACTGGCAAAACCACCCGCTTCTCATTCGGCTGAGATTCAGCAGTCCACTCCTTTCATGCACACATTTTCCCTTTTCTTCTTTACCTTTCATTCTCTCTCCTTCCACTATCTTGGTTATCATAGCCCACCGCCACGTTCAACCAATTAGCCTGCACCCTATTAATTCCTATTAGTTACCACAACCTACCGCCACCCTCAACCAATCAGCATGCATGCACTACTACTCCCTGTTGAACCGCCTGCACCCACCATTAAGAAGGAGCTTCACCATCATGAAGACAATGGGGAAGCTGCGGACTTCATGAGCGAGGAACAGAGTCAAACCAGCGAAGGCCGGAGCCACGGAGGCGTTGCTGATCTCATGCTCGAATCGACGAGTAAATGCAGCGGCGAGTGGCAGTGATGCATGGGAAGACGGCGGTAGCGGCGCTGTGACGATGCATGGCGGCGATCGGAAGCAGCCGAAAAATTGAATAGAGCACCCAACGATACAAGCTTGCACGATGGATTCCTTGCTTTGTTGGCCAATGCTCTCCGGCGGCGTGGTGGGCAGAAGAACTGATGAGGACTTGAATGTGCACGGTTCTGCTGCAAATATTCGATTTTCTGCCGCAAAGAGCTGAAGAGGTGGTGGTGCATGCTGCAAATATATTGTGATTCTGGGTACGGACGAAAATCTGGGAATTTCCACCTCAGCTTCTCTCCTCTCTTTTTCCTGTCCCTCCAGTTGCCCATGCAAAGGTCGAGAACAACAGCCATCGGAGCAGCCTTCCGACTATCCCGGAGAAGCGATGAAATGCATAGAACCCACTGGAAAATTATAGGAACACGACCTTTTGTTTCGTCCCCACAGAGGGCGCCATTTGATAGAACTAAATTGTTCTGCATGCGTTTGACTGTACAGCAATATATGTATAGAGTAGAATCAACAAGAGAATTTAGCCCAAAGTTATCCCTTTATTCATTGTTCTTCCATAGTTTAGAGAGAGATGAGAGAGCATTCTACTGGTGATCTCTAGAGAGAGGAAGAGAAAGGGCCAAAAAGTCTCTAAAATGAGAGGCCAAGGTCCATTATATAGGATGGGCTAATACCGGTATTCGTATACAGTCTATGTATCAAATACTTAGGGTCGTATACCCAGGGTATATATATATATATATATATATTCTTGTTGCATACTGGAAATTTTTGGCATTTGTCCTAGTTTATTAATTTACAAGTAATTTATTAAATTCTTAATTATCTGTTACGTTTTTTTAATGTTTGTATGTAACAATGGTATATTAGAGGTTTTAAAAAATTTTCCTGGAAAGCTTAAATGAACTAAACGTGTTAAGCAATTTTTCACGTAATTTAATTGTTATGTTTTCAAGGTAACACCAAACATGCTAATTAATTTTCCTGGTAAAGTTATTCCATCAAATATATTCCTTGGAAACATTTTACCGGGAATTTAATTGCTGAGAAATTACCAAATGCCCTCTAAGGCCGACCACTTGGCCATTGCCAAGGACAACCACCAGACTCCTCGTATTCACCCATCATCTAGTTCCTCACTTTCTTGTGGTGTGAGGACTTGACAACACGAGAAAGTAGAGGAAAAGCCACAACTCCTCTTTTTGAATAGTTATTGGATTGAATAGGGTTTTAAAGTACAAGCTTCAACTTTTTAAACAAGTTTCAAGTCTCTTTAGTGTCCCATCAATTAACGCATCCCTTTTGGATTTTGACAAGTGGCGCCATTCAGAGTTAGTCCGTTCCACCACCCAAGTTTTTGGATTCTTTTATCCATCTTCCTGATTTTATCTCTATTCTTCTCACCCCTTCATTTTATCAAAACAAGTCTAGCCTTATCCCTTCCATTGTTATCCCCTCCTCAAGCTCTCCATCTATTCCTAGCACACTTCTTTTGCTAGAGCGGAGGAGGGTTCATAGCTCACTTGTCCCGCTATCAACTCCTCTACCCCTTTGCCCTTACGAGTAGTTCGTCCCACAAACGTCCTAGCTCTTGGGATCAAGTATTTCAAAGACTTCATCCTACTTCCTCACAATACCTCCACCGTATGTGAAACTATGCTAAACCTCATGCACCACCACCTCTTTAGCTCTTTCGTCGATGCCATTTCCTTGTTGGTCACCTTATAACTAACCTACTTGAGAATGATTATATTAGCATCCACTATCACTCCATTCAATACGCTCTTAATTTTCTTCCTAACCAACTTTTGCCTATAATATGACCTAGTCCCTAGTAAGCTTGTCCCTAATTTCCAACGCTTGATCAACCACTTCTTCACAATCTACAAGAACTATAGGTTGAACACCACTCTTGACCTCTTCCACCAAGCCTTCCAAGTTACCAAGGGCAATTTATATCGTGGACCAGGGTGCACAATGCATTGTGCACCCCGATCCAAAACGATTCTGTGTATTCTAGTATGTAATTCTGTACATTATTGATTTCCAATACCATACTTCATGGAACATAAGAGATAATACTTAGGCCTATATTCTGTGTATCCTTCTCATTGATTATGTGTATTCTAATATGTAATTTTGTACATTATTGATTTCCAATACTATACCTCATGAAACAACAGAGATAATACTTAGGCTAATAATTATGTGTATTCTATTCATAAATTCTGTGTATTCTGGTATATGATTATGTGTATTCTGGTATATAATTCTGTACATTATTGATTTCGAGTACCATACCTCATGCAATAGTAATGCTAATACTTAGGCTATTGATTGTTTATTTTATTCAATGATATGCGTATTCTTTTATATACTTCTGTACATTAATGATATAATTTTTTATACTTAATGTTATTGCGGTATTGGAAACCAATAATGCACAGAATCATACACTAGAATACACATAAACACTCAATAGAATACATAGAATCACTACCCTAAGTATTAGCATTCCTGTTTCACGAGATATGGTATTGAAATTGCTAATGTACAGAACTGTATAACAGAATACACATAAACACTCATAGAGTATATAGAATTACACATAAGAATACACAGAATTACACATAACGGGAATGGGACGGACGGAACGATGTCCGTCGCGCGTCAATTCCCCACTAACTTAGTTAAATGACATCATTTCGGACCAGGGTCCACAATGCACTATGGACCCTGGTCCACCATATAACAATTGGTGACCCGGCTATCATGGGTCTTGGTCAATATTGTCTTGGTTTCCTAACAAGACAGTTGTAAGTAGCCTCCAAACCTCATAAAAAAGTGGAGGGAAAAGTTTTTCATCATTTGACCGTCTCGTGAATAGTACGGCTTTTGATTGCCTGGCACCCTCTTCCTTCAAATTCACCAAGGTTCTTCCTATCATCGATGACCTTTTCGAGTAGAAAATAGTATTACTCACCATCGACATCCTCCATGCTCCCAAATATTCCTAGATCAAAGCCCTAATCAAAGCCAAACAATTTCCAAAGGGTGCTGCTGCAAACACATGCCCCTCCTTTAAGTGTATTTTTCATTCACTTTAATTACCAATTCCTATGGCAACCCCCCCCCCCTCTGTAACACCCTCGATTTCCAATCTAGAGCCTAGTTAAAAATATAAATCACGCAGCATAAATAACCAAAAATGGATTCTAATTAAAGCAATAACAAGTTCTAGAATCCATACATAATTAAAGCAATAACAAGCAGTAACACTCTCATCATGCATCAACGACACCTGAAAAGGGGTTAAGTTGAAAACACAAAAGAAGACAGTTAGCATAAAATGCTAAGTAAGAAACCATTCGGCCCCGTAAAATAGGTACATTTTTTTTATAGATTTTAGAAAATACGGGATTTTGTAGTTAAAAACAGTTTACGTTATACGTTTGAAAACAGTTGGTCACTTACACACACCCAACGCAACACATCACCAAATAGTAGACATGATAGAAGAATACTGTAGTATAGCTTAGAAGATATATACTTATGCACAATTTATAAGATAGTAGTATGCCTCACAAGTTCTCACGTAAGTATAACCAATTTTTAAAAGTATCTTTATCCCCCAATAGTAACATAGATAGTTAATAGTTATTAGCACATACATATCATATCATCTCATATCATGTCATTAATCTCAACATAGTAATAAAGGGATGAATCTTTAAAGCATTTTCTCAAATCATCAATATATATAAATATCATATCTTTTTAATCATAAACATATAGATATACATAAGAGGTATCAAACATCTCAAATAGTGGGACAAGATCATCACAACAATGAAGTCCTAGTGAACAGTAACTCCCTACTGAACACTTCACAAAGCCGCCACTTAATCAGATGTGCAAACAAAATCACTACCTTAAGTATGCACAACCCCTAGTGGGATTCCAAGCCCAAAAGAGTAGTAAACCAACCCCTAGAAACACAAGATGTTTTCTACCAAGTTTCCCCTCAATTTAATACCAGGATGTTTTCTACTAGGCATAATACTATTGATAGGACCACAACCCCTACCATAGTATGAAATACTATTGATAGGACCACAACCCCTACCATAGTATGAAACCCTCCAAATACATATATTTATATATAATCATAATCCTCCCAAATAGAGTATTAAAAATCAATGATTGTGTTTCCCGAACGTAGTAATATTAATAGGAGTAAAATCCATAATTTTCCTTCCAAATAGTTTTTATGTATACAAAATAAACTTTTCAAAATATAGTATTTAGGCATCATTTTAGTATCCACATTTGTATTCACATAAGTAGGTTTTCCCTTAGGCTAAGAAAATATTACATTTATACTCATAAAATAGATATTTACATACGTAGTGTAAACCATGGCATTTATAGGTGAAAACATATAAATGTTTATAAAAGCATAATAAGTGTACATATACATATAACTCTTAAAATAGTGGTACCAAATCATGGCATTCACAAAGTCAAGGATTTACGAATTTCACAACACTTAAGCAGGTAGTTAAAAAATACTCAACACGATTTAAAATAGGTTTTGGATGTAAAAATCAACAACACAGTGCACATTTTGGACACAACACGTTTTGCTTGGCGAGGATGGCAAGCTCGCACGAAGAAAAAGCCAAGGGCTCTAGGCGGGGCTATGTAGCTCGGCCAAGGAGCCTCGCGACCTTTGCGGTATAGAGTAGATTGCCACTCCCTATCGTAGCCTCCTTACGGAGCTAGCCCACGGTAAAACCTGTACTATGGCTAGCCCTGCAAGGCCAAACACACAAAGAGGCAATGACCTCTTCTCCAATGCATTAGGCTATCTCCAAACCTCAATTAATGCTCAACACAGACCTCCAACCATCTCAATGCCACCAACACATTTCAACATCAATACAAGTCTATATTTTCAAAATACACATTTATAATATCACATAATATCATTTTCAAAGCTTAGTACAGTAAAATCACCAAAAACACACTATTACACAGAGTATAGGGCAAAATGAGTATGTTTTGAGCTTCCATAGAGTCTTACCTTAACCTTGGTAGTCATAAGGTCCCTCCATTACAACCTCAAGAATGCCTTCCTTCACCACCTTCTAAATCCCCAAACCAGACAACACAAACACAGTACATTAAGCATAGACACATACATATTCATAGAAGCAGAGTAAAGAAGAAGAAGGAAGGAATAAAGAAGAAGAATGGGAATGAAGGAAGCTTACTGTCAAAGCTCTTAGCTAGCTTGGAGTCTCTGGTGTGATGAAATGGAGAAGGGAGGGTGGAGGGATGAAGAGGCAGACTTGTGTTACTGTTGTTTATATATGGGTGCAAAACCCTAGGAGGGTTGAATTGAATGGAACGGCTAGGCTGAAAAGCATATTGGGAATTTTGATTCTAAACTATTATTATTTTGGATTAAAGTGGGATCAAGTTTAAGTTAAAAATATAATTTAATTAATATAAAAATAGCTTAGGTTTGTCTTGGGTTAAATCTCAGATTCAAAATAAATGATATTAGGATCTTAGGCTCATCTCAAATAGATTTTTGGCTAAATTTTTTGGATTGAAATTATAGTATATAGATAGGGTTTATAAAATCATAAGTCTACATATAGATATTTTTTATCTAAAATATTTGTTTTAAACTTTTATGACGAGACATCATTTCTAAAGGAGTAATGATGATGATGATTGGAATTAATCAAATTAATTTCATAATGCCAAGAGCCATTCTCCTGAACGGACACAGTGGAGGTGAATCATCGCTGCTGAGGTCACTCCTGAGTTACGCGCAGAAGATCGAGCTGTGAGAGGTGAGTATGATCTACGAAAGATCACTTTCAGCGAGACATTAGTGCAAGCTGCGAGACATCACTTCACGCGAACTTCCTTCCACCAGACGTAACTACTCCAGCCACAAGCTGCGAGACATCACTTCACGCGAACTTCCTTCCACCAGACGTAACTCCTCCAGCCACGAGAGATTAGCTGAAAACTAGTTCGAAAATATGGCATAACTTAGCCCGCAAGCAATCCAATTTCCGGACGACATTTGTGCCCGCAGGTGTCGGCGTACACAAGTCAAGCCTTTTTAGGCTCACTTTGGAATTTGATTTGAACCCCGCTACGCGTGAGAGAGAGCCTCTATGCTATACAATTCAATATAAGTCATAATAAGGCCCTTGTTTAAATAGTGGTGCAAATCCACTTTCCAACCAATGTGGGACAAAGCTACTGAAGCTTTTCTACACTCAAATTCCATCTCAAATGGGTTTACTTTGAGAACCAATTTCTCATTCACCCATTATCCATTTTGAGCGTACAATATATCGATCTCTTCGTCTAACTACGAAGAACCCGAATCCATATAGATTCGACCCAAATCGGATGTGGACCCCACTTATATTTGTACCACAAAATGGTCACTTAAAATGCCATTTTAGTGTTATTTTCCAACAATTCCCCACATGAATGAAAATTGATTTTCAAGGGTATTTTGAAATCGGAAACAACTATGTTCAACGGTTGATTTCTGCATAGCAGAGGTAGGTGTTATCCTTTGAACCTTGCCTTTTGAGATATATTTACCCTACTTGCTGTACGGTAGAGCAATATGTCTTTGAACCGACTACTGTTTGTGTAGACTATCTCACACAGGAACCTTCCAACCATGTTCTGTTCTCATGATTGTGTCCATTTTGGTCATGAGTCACCTTTCCTGGTTCTAAAAGAGTTTCTAAAGAATTGAGCGCAGTTCAATTCTCCTTTGAAGCGACGCTCACTTCTTTTTCACATAGGTGATTCTTTCTCGAGTATCCCGCATACTCAACATATGTCAATCGACATTCGAATCATTAAAGCATCAAAGTGCTAGCCTCGTGCGGGAGACACTATTTTAACGAGGAGTGGAACGGAGTCCGAAACCCCCACAATGACACACTTCATTCCATAATTTAGTTGTCCCATTGAACCTAAGTGCCAGCCAGGTTGGGTATCCACTATGGAACTTTTAATCCAAGGGATTTAAATCCATTTCTCGTGTCAACTTCTCTATAACTTCTTTGCTCAACCCTTTGGTTAGCGGATCCGATATATTGTCTATTGACCTTACGTAGTCACCCGAGACAACACCAGTTGCGAAAAGTTATCTAATGGTATTATGTCTATGACGTAAATGTCTATACTTACCATTATACATATGACTCCGTACTCTCTCAATTGTAGCTTGACTATCACAATGCACACCAATTGGAGGTACAAGTCTTTCCCAACTAGAAATATCTTCCAGAAAATGACGTAGTCATTCAACCTCTTCACAACACTTGTCCAAGGCAATCATTTCGGATTCCATCGTAGACTTGGCTATTACTGTTTGCTGGAAGATTTTCACAAAACGGTTGCACCGGCAAGTGTAAACACGTAGCCACTCATGGATTTAGAATCCTTAATATCCAATATCCAACAAGCGTCGCTATACCCTTCAAGTACAGTAGGATATCTCACATAGTGTAGTCCAAGGTCACGAGTATACCTTAAGTATCTCATAACCCTTACTATTGCCTTCGAGTGAGTCTCACTAGGGTTACTCGTATACTTACTGAGTTTACTTACCGCAAAGGCAATATCATGCCTAGTACAACTCATAAGATATATCAAACTACCAATAACCCGAGCGTATTCTACTTGAGAAATACACTCTCTGTGGTTTTTGGTTAGCTGAACGTTTGTATCAAATGGTGTCTTAGTCAATTGATCATCATCCTTGTTAAACTTGGCAATGATTTTATCAACATAATAATGAGATTGGCTCAACACAAGACCACCAGGTCTTTTAATGATTTTAATCCCGAGGATTAAATCAGTCAAACTCATATCTTTCATGTCAAATCTCGCATTCAACATGTTTTTGGTAGACTTGATCATCCGATCATTACTACTAAAGATGAGTATATCATCTATATATAAACAAAGAATGACATACTCATATACCATTTCCTTAACGTAGACACATTTGTCACTTTCGTTTATTTTAAAACCATTGTTTAACATCGCATGGTCAAACTTCTAGTGTCATTGCTTAGGCGCTTGTTTCAAACTATAAAGCAATTTAACCAACTTACATACTTTGTTTTCTTGGCTCGGAACCACAAACCCTTTGGGTTGTTCCATATAGATTTCATCATCTAACTCGCCATTCAAGAAAGTTGTTTTCACATCCATTTTGATGAACTTCCAAATTCCGCAGTGCAGCTATGGCAAGTATCATCCTAATAGAATTTATTCTCGTCATAGAAGAATACGTATCGAAGTAATCAAGGCCCTTGCATTGCCTGCAACCCTTGATTACAAGCTTAGCCTTATACTTCTCGATGGAACCATCTGGTTTCATGAAGATCAACAAGTTCCCAAGTGTGATTCTATATGGTAGAATCCACGTCACTTTTAAAAGCCTCTTTCCACATT
Organism: Ipomoea batatas; assembly: GCA_002525835.2. Classification (NCBI taxonomy): domain Eukaryota; kingdom Viridiplantae; phylum Streptophyta; class Magnoliopsida; order Solanales; family Convolvulaceae; genus Ipomoea; species Ipomoea batatas. The sequence goes on from NXFB01000070.1 coordinate 91,982, forward strand.
AGACCTTCCATAGAAGTCACATCTTCCACGTACGTCCGGGGCTCGTTTCTTATAAAAAAAGATAGAAAATCCGGTTCGTTTTCTATCAAACAAGTTAGACTACTAGAATCATACTCTAACAAGTAAGTTAGAAACTTTGGACCAAATAATTTTTCAACTCTCACCCGCTTATTGCGTTTAGGCTCAAGCTCGGGTTCTTTCTCAGAATCCCCACTATCATTATCCATAGCTTCGTCAACCGTTCATTTTGATGTACTCGGTTCCTCACTGGACCTACAAGAAAATACATTTTCAAAAAAAGATGCATTCCTTAATTATTATGTTCTTATGTAAGTTCAGATTATGGGACTCGTGTACTAAGAACCGTTAAGCACTATTATTATGTGCATATCCAATAAAGATACAATCATCCATCGTCATTTGACCTATCTTTATTTTCTTAGGTGTTGGTATCAAAACTTTGGCAAGACACCCCCACAGTTTGAGGTATTGGTTAGAAGGCTTCCTACCTTTCCACGGCTCATAAGGAGTCTTATCGAGCTTCTTGCGGGGTACCTTATTCAAAAGGTAATTACTTACCAAAATTGCATCACCCCACATACTTTGAGGTAGACCCGAACTTATAAGCATTGCATTCATCAACTCTTTCAATCTACGATTCTTTCGTTCAGCAACGTCGTTCGATTGAGGTGTGTAAGGTGTCGTACGCTCGTGTATGATACCTACACTTGCACAGAAGTCACCGGTAGGTGCTTCATACTCACCACCTCTATCGCTTCTAACTTTTTTAATCTTTCGATTAAGTTGGTTTTCCACTTCATTCTTATAAAGAACGAATTTTTCCATGGCTTCATCTTTGCTTTTCAGCAAATACACATAACAATAGCGTGTGCAATCATCGATAAATGTGATAAAATATTTATTACCACCTCTCGTTTGAATCGATCTAAAATCACACAAATCACTATGAATTAATTCAAGTGGCTCAGTTTCTCTTTCAACTGATTTGAAAGGTGCTTTCGTTAGTTTTGCCTCAACAGAAATTTAACACTTGTTATCTGTGTTAATTTGAAACGTAGAAATATGGTTCATGCTAATTAATCTACGCATAGAATTAAAATTAACATGACATAGTCTACCATACCACAAATTAGAATACTCAAGCAAGTAAACAAATTTAATATTGCTTTTATTGATGATAACACGCATTACATTGAGCTTAAAAAGCCCTTCAAGTACATAACCTTTACCAACAAACATCCCTAGTTTCGCAAAACTACTTTTTCTGACTCGAAGACCATCTTGAAGCCATGCTTGTTCAGCAACAAGCCAGACACCAGAGTCCAGGTCCGAAACATACAACACGTTATTCAACGTCAGTTCATTCCTAGAAGTTATCATCAGAATCACTCTGCCCACGCCCTCCACAACGGATTGAGCAGAGTTTCCCATCCAGACCTTCTCGCTCTCAAAGGTGTTGAACATATCCCAGTTGCAACATAAATGCCTAGTTGCACAGGTGTCGATGAACCACTCACGTGGGTTAGAGCCCACGAGGTTTACCTTCGTGACCATAGCTGAAAGGCTAATCTCAGCCACTTTGTGGCTCACATCTCTAACCATGCTGGCCTTAAAACTCTTGTTCTTCTTCTTTGGAACCTTGCATTTAGAAACCTTGTGGCCACGCTTGCCACAATTGTAACATTTACCTTGGAACTGCCCTTGGTAACGCCACCTTTCAGGCCTAGCTTCTGCTTGCCCTTCTTGGAGCTTTGACCGTGCTCCACCATGTTAGCCTTGGTGCCACCCATGACATGTCCTTTCCCGTCAATGTTCTTGTTCCCTTCCTCAACTCTGAGTCGCTGGATCAAGTCTTCCAGGCTCATATATTTTCACTTGTGCTTAAGGTAGTTCTTGAAGTCCATCCATCTAGAGGTAGTAAGTGGATCATGGATGCCACTTAGAAGGCTTCACTTATCATCATGCCCTCGTCATGGATTTCATCGAAGATCAATTGCAAATCCTCAACTTGACTTAGCGTGGTCTTTGAATAAACCATTTTAAAGTCGAGGAACCGGTCAACCACAAACTTCTTTGCCTCGGCATCCTTGCTTTTGTACTTGTGATCCAAAGCTTCCCATAGCACCTTTACTGTGCCAATTTTACGATATACATCGTAATGGGAGTCGCACAACCCATTCAGGATGTAGTTGCGGCAAAGGAAGTCCGTGTCCTTCAAGTACCCAACTGCCATCACAGATTGAGGGTCTTGTTCCTTCAACTCAGGAACCCTGACGATTAAGAACCGTGACAAGCCAAGATTTGCAAGGTAGAACAACATATTTTGCTGCCACCTCTTAAAGTGCGATCACGTAGAATTATCTGGCTTCTCGATTGAACCACTTGGTATCAGGGGTACCTTCATCGTGGGGATATACCCCTCAGAGTTAACACCGCCTTGTGAACCAACGTTTACTTGTGCCTGAGAATGTGCATGATTGTTGCCGTTTCCACCACTGTTGTTCTCCACAACATTAGCATTCTCGTCCCTAAGGTTGGCTACTGGCAGCATGGGGTTCTCCATTTCAAGAAATTCGAGAAGAAGAGAATAAATAAGGTTTTAAGAGTGTAGGAATATGGCCTCGAAAATCCCAAGAAAATGGAGAAAATAACAAAGCCACGAAAGGTAAATAAATAGGAAATTAACCTACGAAAGGTTAAGATAAATCGTGAAGCAGAAGGGGACGAAGATGGATGATCTTGGGTAAGAAGCACGAGTCTAGTTTCCTCTCTCCTTGAAACCTTATTTACCGCCTCCCGAGGTGCTAAGAGCGTTTCGGTCTAGGTTTCCCAGGATAAAACGTACTACAATTTCGACATTTGAGCACACAAACTTGGAACCTGCCAAACGAGAACGTGGGATGAACACGGATGGCTTTAACGTAGAGAGAGCAGAGTTTTGAGGGGAGAAAACAAGTGTTTATGTAGTGTGTTCTGTGCTTGGTGTGTTCTAAATCACCTGCTCAACCTACGATTATATAGTGGAAGAAAATGATAAATAACATTAATCATGACATTAATAATTCGTATGTAACCTTCACTTACTAGCAAAAAATTTACTCCCACTAATAGTCCATTAAAAAGAAATAAACTACTCTGAAATAATGATTGGAATTAATCAAATTAATTCCATAATGCCCAGAGTCATTCTCTTGAACAGACACAATGTAGGTGAATCGTCGTTGCGAAAGGTCACTCCTGAGTTACACGCGGAAGATTGAGCTACGAGGGGTGAGTCTAATCTGTGAAAGATCACTTTCAGTGAGACATCACTTCACGCGAACTTCTAACTACAAGACGTAACTCCTTCAACCGCGAGAGATCAGCTTATCTATCGCACGAGAGATCAGTTTTGATCTTTCGTGTGGTTCAGAGATAGAAAACTAGTTCAAAAATTTGGCATAACTTAGCTTGCAAGGCCAACCAATTATCGGACGACATTCATGCCCGTAGGTGCCGACGTACACGAGTCAAGCCTTTTCAAGCTCATTTTGGGATTTGATTTGCACCCCCTCTGCGCGCGAGGGAGAGCCTCTATGCTATACAATTCAATGAACTATAATAAGGCCATTGTATTAATAGTGTTGCAAATCCACTTTCCCAACCAATGTGGGACAAAGCTACTCAAGCTTTTCCACACTCAAATTCTATCTCAAATGGGTCTACTTTGAGAACCAATTTCTCATTCACCGATTATCCATTTTGAGCGTACAATATATTGATCTCTTCGTCTAACTACGAAGAACCCGAATCCACATTGACCCGACCCAAATCGGATGTGGACCCCACTTATATTTGTACCACAAAATGACCACTTAAAATGCTATTTTAGTGCTATTTTCCAACATTCACATCTTTAGAAATGATATCTTATTATAAACATTTAAAACAAATGCCTTAGATAAAAAAATATGTGTATGGTTTTGTAAACCCTATCAATTCTATTTAAAACTCTAAGTCAAAAGTATATCTGAGATGAGTCTAAAATCCTTATATCATTTATTCTAAGCCTAAGTTAAACTAAAAAAACAAGCTTAAACTATTTTTGTATTAATCAAATATTATATTTTAAAGCCTAAACTTGATCCTACTTTGATCCAAAATTTATAACCCAAAGTTTAGAGTCAAATTCATATTTTGCTCTTAACTTAGCAGTTCAATTCAACTAACATCTCCCTAGGATTTCATTCACCTATATAAACCACATTAACCAGACTCTGTCTCTTCATCCCTCCCTTCTTTCTTCTTCATTTCAACAGACAACCACATTAAGTCTTAGGCTAGCTTGAAGATTTTTTTTTCCATATTAAGCTTTTTCTTATCCTTCTTTCTTCATTCTTCTTTATTTTTCCTCTCCCCTTTGCTCTGTGTGTGTGTGTGTGTGTATACACACACAAACATATATGTGCCTATGTGTGTGTTTATTTTTTTGTTGTTCTTTATTTGGTTGGGGACTTAGGAAATGGTGGAGGAGGACACTCTTGAGGTTTTAGAGGAGGGATTTTTGTATTAGACTGTAGAGGTTGAGGTAAGACTCCATGGAACCCTAAATCTATTATTTTTAATTTGCCCAATATATGTTGTATAATGTGTGTTTTGGGTGATTATACTATATTGAACTGTATAAATGGTGTTATGTGTTAGTATAAATGTGAATTTTGAAAGTATAGTCTTGTATTGATGTTAAAATGTATTCTTGATGGTTCAAGGAATGGATGAAGGTCTGTTGTAAGCATTAATGGAGGATTGGAGATGGTTTTATGATCAGAGAAGAGGTTACTACCTCCCTATGTGTCTGGTCTTGCTAGGCTAGCCACGGTACAGGGTGTACCGTGGGCAAGCCCCTCAAGGAGGCCACGCTAGGGAGTGGTGGTCCACTCTGTACCGCCACTCCATACCGCGACCATCGTAGTATACTGTGGTGAAACACCCTATTCTGTCGCCTAGTACTGCTAGGGTTGCGAGGCTCACTGGTTGGACTAGACAGCCCCTCCTAGAGCCCCTGGCCAGAGCCTTCGTGCAGGCTTGCTAGCCCTACCAAGAAAAAATGTTGTGTGCAACAATGTGTATACCGCGTTGTTGATTTTCAATCCAAAACCTATTTTAAATCGCGTTGAGTATATTCAACTGTCCGTTTAAGTGTTGAGAAATTGTGAGATCAAGTAAATGTTAGTTTAGTTTGTTCCTATTCTTTAGCCTTCAGTGTAGACAGTTAGTGTAGAGTCATTATCTGTAATCCATCTCTCTCTATGAGTGAACGATTGAACACGCTCTCATTTGGTATCAACCTAGTGTTAGGTTTATCTTTTCTCTCTCTTCTTTTCCGATGGCCACCGCTGATTCCGAGCGCACTATGACAGCTCCTCCTGCGCCGGCGGTCGCCACCACTCCGAACCCCCTCAACTCCGCTCACCACTTCGTGTCAATCAAATTGAAGATACGAAACTACCTTTTTTGGCGCACTCAACTTGTGTCGTTCCTCAAAGGTCAGGGTTTATTATGTTATGTTGATGGAACCTTGACGTGTCCCCCAGCCGAGATCATCGTGGAATCCGCCGGCGGTAACACATCGGCAGAAGCCACTTCCACCGCTTCCAATCCAGCGTACAACGTCTGGATGCAGCAGGACCAATCTATCTTGTCCATGCTGGTTGCCTCCCTCTCCGAGGAGGTAATGTACCTTGCGGTTGACCGCACCACCGCACGCGAGGTATGGAGCTCCATCGAAGCAGCGCTCGGATCGTCAACTCGTGCACACTGCCTCAATCTTCTCGCACAATTCCAATCTCTCCGTCAGGGAGATTCATCGCCGGCCGAGTACCTGGGCAGAGCACAGCTTCTGGTCGCCGACCTTGCTCTCGCCGGACGCCCCGTCTCACTAGATAAACAGAACCTCTATGTGTTCAGAGGTCTTCGGCCGAAATTCAGGGCGATGGCGGCATCTCTGGTGGTCTCAGGTAATCCCGTTTGCATCCCTCAGTTAGCCAATTGCCTCCATGCTCAACAGTTCATCTACGCTGATGATTTTGCGTCGAGCGTCGCACCATTCCCGGCTGGTTCTCTCACGAAACCATGGCGATGGCGGGCGTTCAAATCGCGGTGGACGCGGCAACCAATGGCAGGGACGAGGTCGAAGCGGATCAGGCCGTGGGCGCGGTGGATCGCCGCGCTGTCAGATTTGCCGTTCACACGGCCACACCGCCGTTTACTGCTATCGGCGCTACTCCGAACAGCCTCCAGCACAGGCCAATGTTGCGGTTGCTACTGATGACTGATGAGCACAAATGATGAGTGTAAAAAGGGTGTAATGTCGTTCCGCTGAGGATCGGGGCTATGGCACGTAATTGTGTGAATTACCAGGCATTAGAGTATATGAATTAATAGAATCCAAGCAACAAAGACTGAAAGATGTGGAATAAAAGAAAGCAATTAACTAGGGAGATACTG
>NXFB01000070.1:112019-131062 GCA_002525835.2 Ipomoea batatas
TTAGTTACTTTTTAAAATATAAATATCAAATTTATAAAAATGTTTTTAATTATTATTATTATTATTTAATATAATTTAAACATCTAAAATCTAAACAAATTTAAAATTTTAATATAAAGTACTAATATTGGGCACCTATTTTTTGCACATCGCACATACAAATACTAGAAAGATTCTCGTGCGATTGTGCGGTGATCAATGCACTTTTTGAAAAAATTCTAAATGATGCACCTTAAGTTCTAATCTACGCACTATAAGTTGGATTAACATAAATATGACTTTGTAGAGAAAATCATATAAAGAATATTGGTTGTATTGTGGAACTAAAAAACAAACTGACGCACCTTAAGAATGAAAATAATGCACCTTAAGAAGGGAAACAACGTACCTTAAGAAGAAAAATCGCGCACCTTAAGCTTTAGATTTACTCACCCACCTTAAGCATACAAACCACGCATCTTAAGCACACAAACCACGCACATTAAGCTTTAGGTTGACTCACCTTAACAATTAGTGTAAAACATGAAATTAATTATCAAGAACATGGTTCTCTAACTGGGTGCACAGACAAAATTCACATGCAAAAAAGAACTATAAAACGATGAGAACTAGTAATGATGAATAAACAAGTGCACACAGTGCCTTAAACATGTTTTTTTTAATCCAAGAAACAATGGTAAAAAGAGCCCAGCGTTGATCCAGGAAAGAGTGGTAAAAAGAGCCAAGCATGCACACGCTGCAACACACAAGTGCACACAGTGCCGTTAATAAAATTATTCTGTTTTTTTTTTGAAAGTAAATTATTCTGTTTGATCCACTAGTTAGTGACAAAATTCGCCTCTGTGCACACGGTTATGATCTTGCTAGCACACATCTACTTTGGAAAGCAACGCTACCCCAAGCTAACATACACACAGTTCATAAAGTAGATGCACGTTGACAAAAACTCATATTAATGTAAACATACTTCAATAATAGAAGGGAGCGAAAAAACAAGGGACATTTACTAGTAAACCTCAATTAGACAAGTGTAAAACATGAAATTAATTATCAGCAATAGGGTTGTATAACTGGGTGCAAAGATAAATTCCATATGCAAAAAAAAGAAATACAAAACGATGAGAACCAGTAAACAAATGAATTATTTATATATTAAACGTTTCGACTACAAAATGACTAAGAAAAACAATGAAATAACTCCTCACATCTACATACAAAGAAGAAAAACTATGACTTTGGCTTTGGCTTTGCTTTCGCCTTTGACTTTGGATTTAATGGGCAATTACGACTGTCATGTCCATCATATTTGTGACACGCTTTACACTCGCGGGTTGAATTTGCAGCTTTTTCTACAGTAAATTCTTTTGATGATTTGCAGCTTTCTCCCCCACTATCAACTGCAAAATCTTCATCACCACAAAATAATGCTAGTACATGGGATATAGTAAAATTAAAATTCACGAACAACGCTATACGATTTACAACAGAACAAACACACACCGATCGTGTGCACATACGTATACTCATATGTGCACTTCAACACAACATAGAAATTCCTCCGCAGATGCCAAAAAATGCACACAACTAATCTAAACAAAATAAGGAAAATGAAACACACAGTGGAGAACCCACGGAAAAAAATACTCCCCCTCCCCCCAAACACTATAGTACAAAATACCAATAATATTTTCAGAAAAAATACAAGGGTAATATAGATCATATGACACCTGTGCAGACATCATAAATACATATATGCACACGATCGAAACCACACATGCACACACTAGCGGAAGTCAAAATAAAAAAAATGGAGACGTATACACCAAAACATACGCAGAGGGCAAGGAGGACACTAGCAATGCCGAGAACGATGGTAATGCAAACACTACAAAAAAATGCGAAAATAACGACGGCCGATTTCTGTCGCTAAATAGGAAAAATAAACGGAGGACCAAATTGGTTAATTTTTTCAAAGTCGAGGACTTAATTGAGCAAGAAAAATTGTCGAGGACCAAAGTGGTGAAATCCCAGTAGTCGAGAGACCAAATCGGTAATTAATGATAAGGAAGAAAAGCTAATTGAGGAAACAAAATATTTTACAGAGACAATGAAACAAATATCACTGCAGGAAATCAAGAAAATATTCAAAGGAATCATTCTCATCATCTCATGCCTAAAATCAAGGAGTTAATATAGTATACAGCTTGTGTTTTGCTATCTTACCTTTTAATTCTCTTTTCTCTTTGTATATAAGCCTGCCATGTTTTATGAAAGAAACACACACAACAATTGAAATAAAATATCAAGTTTAATAGAGTTTTTCAATTAACTCTATACATATATATATATATATATATATATATACATATATATATATATGTGTGTGTGTGTGTGTGTGTGTGTGTGTATAGATATGTATGTATACATATATATGTATGTATATATGTGTATGTATGTGTATGCATACATACAGATGTGTATGTATACATACACATATATGCATATATATACATACATATATACACTTATTATATACATATATATACACATTAAGGTTTCTTAAACTTCTTTAGATTCATTATTGAACATTTATATGTTTTCACATTGCTTTAGTAAAATTTTTGAATGATCATATGTTGTTTTTCTTTTGCTTCATCCTTAGCAAGTTGCTTGAGGACAAGCAACAATTTAAGTGTGAGGGAGTTGATGACATGACTTTATTTGAGCTATATTTTACTCTCTACTTCACCTCATTTAGTGCCTATTTTAGTGCGTTTAATTGGGGATTTGAACTAAATGATGTGTTTTGCGTATAGTTTCACTCGATTGCACAACTAAGGAAAGAAGAAGCATTTTGGAGCAAAAGATAACCAATTTGGAGCAAAAAAATTGCATGGAAAGGAAGTAGAAAGACATTTAGAAGTGAGCCGCGAAATCATGTTTCGGCAGTCGGCACACCTCTTTAGTAAACATGCTACGTGCACGGGCATCGACACGCTCGTGGTCTGCCGGCTTCCATGCATAGGCACCAGCTGACCCTGTGCCATCGCCCGTGTGCCGAACCCTGGTGTATGGTATAAATCGATATTTTCATATCTGAAAAAAGAAGAGGTAGCCACACGTAAGGACGGATCTAGAAATTTTTTTCAATAGGGGCGAAAGATTAATATAAAAGAGATAGTTTTTAACAAAAAATAAAAAAAACACTTAAAAGCATAACCATAAATATTGTTGGATATGGGCGAAAAATCAAAACTCATTAAAACTTTATATAAAAAAAAATAATTAAAACAAAATATGAAACATAATTAGTTTGATAAAATGATTCAAATAGAAAACACATTATAAATTGCATTAACTAGCAACAAAGCGCCATCCCACTGTTAATATAAAGGAATGCTTGCACATATTATATTTTGAAGTCACAACTTGCCATCCCACTAATTCAACTTTTGTTTACTTGTGTATATATAATTTATTTATCTCTTTTTTTTTTGGTAAATTCACGGGGTCTTTCTCCGTCCGTTTAACGGTCCGGGTCCACCCACGTTCGCTCTGAGAGGCACAGGAGCTAGCTCAGGGGGAATCGTCGCTTGCGGGAATTGAACCCGGGTTCTCCCGGAATTCCTCCCCACATGTACTACACACACATGGAGTACTATATATGGGGAGTGGAGGAGGAGGACAGCTTCTGTCTCCGCTGTAGCTTCGTCCTTGGCCTCGCGTGAACAGTAACTTAGGATAGAAACTCCTTTGTGAGATTTTCATTCTTTAACACACAATAATATATAATTATTTTACATATAAGTTTAATGTTGAATTAAGGGTCCGGCATTGGATAGCAACTTAATACTAGCTATAGAGTGGCGTTTTTTTATACCTATTTTGTTTGTTTTTCTTGGAATGAAATAACAAACAAATGACCCCGGACTACTATCCCTTTCTTCTTTCTGTTTTCGTTTGTTTTTATATCTAAACTATCATTCAACCGGAGCAACACAACTTTTCTAACGAACATGGATGGGGTGACTCAAGTATAACTTTAGAAATCTAGGGTTGAAATATGGGGTTACCTAGCTATATTAGGTTTTTTTTTTTGGGTTGTACAGGATTAGGTACAATTTAACTCTACTGGACTTAGTCCCAATCCCATCAAAACTTAGGTGTAAGACACTCTCTTATGGGTGATGAAGCACAACACGTACATTATTACTCTAAGCATTCATTTTGTCTCAAATTAGTTAAATGATCTATATATTTATTATAACTTAAAGATAATAAGTTGAATGCCATCTTGTAAGTTAAATTCGAACTTTAATTTCTTGTAACCACTCAATTCAGTAAGTTTAACATAAATCTCTGAAGAAATCATTTATAAGTCAAACTATCCATCATTCTTGTTATATTTTGGCTTTCTTAAGGGTGTGTTGAGTAGTTGTAGGTCAAATGGGGCACACATGATGCTGCAGTGGTGAAGAAGATTGATAAATGCTCGCATGGGCTTAACTCATTGGTTCAGTAGGTAGTATTTGGGGTAAGAGATTAAAGTTCGGAACTCGGCAGCGACAGTGTGGGATTATGCCCAAAGTTGACAAATCTCTTGTGCGCACGGACAATTTGGCTCAATAGAAGCACTGTACTAAATTGTCATGATTTACATCCTTTCAAATGCTTTGTCAAACCGGGGTGTGTGTGTCTCTTGGAGTTGGTGATTTAATCTTTTTGGGGCAAGATGAAGATTGGCAAATGTTATTGTGCGGGAGTAATTAATATATAACATTTAACAATTTTTTTAAACAAAATATATAACATTTAATAATATGTGGGCAACATTTATTAATTACTTAGAAGAAATTGTCAAATAGGTCATTGAACTTTATACGAAAGTACAATTAAGCCCATGAATTTTAAAAGAGTGCCATTAAACACTCAAACTTGCCAATGACCTTGTGTGTAAAGTTCAGGAGTTTATTAACTGCATTTTCGTGTAAAGTTCAAGAGCTTATTTGACCATTTTCGCAATGACTTATGTTGACAAATGAATTTTATTTAGGAAAAAATACACTTTTAGTCTCTCAATTGGTTCTTTCTAACTATTTTAGTCACTAACTTTTCACCATTGCAATATACACTACTAACTCTTCAAAAAAGTTACAGTTTTAACCCATTGAGCAACAAATTAAAAATATTAAACTGTTAACATTTTACTTAATACATGTGTATTTTAATTTTTTAATGGTTCTTCTTTAATTATAAATTTTTTTAGTTTCGATATTTAATTTTTAAAATAAAAATGTGATTTTAACATGTTCGTGTATGGAAAATAGACACGATGTACCACAACTGAAGATGAAAAATTTAGGGATCGGAATTGAAGAAAGTTGTCAATTATTTATTTTGTAAATGAAATACCAAAACGAAAAAAAGTTATTATGATTAAAGATAATAAAAATTTAAAATATCGATTTAATAAATAACATTTTAATAGAGTTTAATAATTTGGTTTTTCTAGGTGTTAAAACTTAAATAGTTAGAGACTAAAACAACTAACAAATAATACTATGTGAGAGACTAAAAATAGATTTGTCCTTTTTATTTATAAAAGAAAATATTGAATATTTTGTATTCATTATTAATTGTCAAGCTATAAATTCATCGTTTATATCACAATTTAATTAAATCAAGTACACTACACTATATTTGATGCAAAAAAAAAAAAAATCATATTATCTACAATATCACGCAAATTAAAGTAATGCATTCAACAGTTGGCTAAATTGATTTCTTGACCATTGAAAATATGATACACTTTTAATATTCCTTATAACTAAGTATGAAAACTCAAAAAAAGTATGAAAACTGATCAATTTTAGATTTAAAAATAAATAAATAATAAATAAAATAACTGAAAGTTCAAAACTGAAATTAATTAATCCGTAAAATAAAAATATATGTGATCCCAATAAGGATATAATTTGCGTTGAGTAATCTAAAACGTCAACGCTACTCCTTCCTGAATCCTACTTCCAAGTTCGCAGTATGGAATAGCTACAAAACGACAGGAGATAGAAAAAGAAAGCTGAACGACAGGTTGCCTATATTATTAATTAGCAGAAATCCATTTTCATGGTAAATCAAACATTCATTGTTGTTGTCGGCCGTGGTTGAGTGGATGAACATCTATACTTAAAATTCTTTTTTAATGACATGGTAGAGATTTCAATTTCATCACATACAGCAATTTAGAGATGAGCTCTCATAATTCGATGAAATTAGAAAATCTGAATTCTCAAAAAAAATTGTTACTCTATTATCTGTAATTTTTTCAATTTTAGTAGTGTGTCAACTAGTATTATACATGTGCAATGCACGGATGAGACTTATACACGTTAAATAAAGTTATTTGAATATGAACATAGCTAATAATTTTTAAAATTATTGATTGTTTATATGTATTAAGATTATACGTATTCGATAAAAAATTATTAAATACTCCATGGTACACAGCATTGGTAGTTGAAGTACTACTCTGTCCAACTTCAATTCGTTGGCAATCAAAATTTTTAAACTCTTAGGATTGCTAATTCTGGAAGCAACAACGTACAGTTGACCATGATTAAACATTGGTTTCCTTAAGAGCAACCCTACATGGGTTAGTTAATGTCTGTCCTTGACTTTTGTTTATAGTCATTGACTCATTGTGTACGAAAGCATTAGAGGGAATTGCATTCTTTAGAATTTGAATGGCAATCTTAGATCTGACGAAGTCATTGACATCCTAGGTATTAATACCATCTAGCCAGAATTGTTCCCGGTAACGATTTTTGCTTCCACCACTTGATCTGATAACCTGGTAATGACCAGTCTTGTACCATTGCATAGGCCAAGTAAGTTATCTATGTTCCTAAACAACATGACTGGAGATCCCACCTTTAGAGTTAATGCATGGTTAGGGATACCAGATGCTCTCAAGCCATACGGAAATTCCGGAGTGTGAACGTCGGAGAGGATACCGTTACTTGAATCGGACTTACAGACTGTGTCACAACTGAAGTATGTGTTGTTCTCCACCACATGCAAATTACTCATATGCTCGTTGATGGCATTAACTACATCAAGTGTTGGAGCCAAGACTGCACGGCTTTCCATGTATCGTTGGTCACACCCACCATTCTTGAACATATGAAATATACTATCTACAATTGTTGCTATATGGTCACTAGTAGATGGCAACAACATTTCCGGAGGGATGTTCACGTCTACATAACCATCAACTTGTTGCATATCAACGCTTGGATCCATTCTATTTAGACGAAGATTCTTTGTTAATCTAATAACTTGGCATCCTTCCCAAAGGTAAAAAAAGAGTTGATAGTAGTTGATACAATATCTTGTCTTGTACCTTCAGGTATTATAGGTAATATTTTCCTGAAATCACCTCTAAATACAACAGTCTTACCACCGAATGTCTTTTCAGCACTTAGGGGTCTTTGAATCGCTTCAAATTCCTCATTGCTCGATCAAGAGCTTCAAAGCAATGCTTGTGCATCATCGCTGCTTCATCCCAGATTATTAGCTTTGTCTTTATAATAAACTTAGCAAGGTGGCTACATTGACTAATGTTACACGTAGAATCTTCATTAAGAGCAATGGGTATTGCAAATTTGGAGTGTGCAATTTTTCCTCCAGGTAGAAGCAATGACGTGATACCACTGGATGTAACATTGATTACAATATCACCCTTAGAACGCAATTTTGCAGACAATGCCTTCCAAACAAATGTTTTCCTCGTAACACCATAACCGTATACAAAATACAATCCCCCTTTGTGCAATGATACATCTTTCAAGATTGTATCGTATCCTATGGTTTGTTCATCAATTAATTGCCTTTTAATCTTTTGACTTTCATGTAAAGCATCGCGATCATAAGATAGTTCATTAAACAACAAACGATTATCAACCACCCATGCATCATCATAGTTCAGAATCGGCATTTGAGGATAATCTTTCAAATACTTATTGTAAAACTGAAGCAATTTCTCTAATTCAATCAATCCAAAATTCTTCTTTTCATCATTAGATAAACACAAATCTGCACTTGACAAAATTAAATGTTAGATCCATGATCAAAACAATTTAGAATATTAGAATAAAAATAATAAAGAGCTCATAAAATTCCTTGCGGTTACCTTTTTCTTGCAATACTTTCCATCTGTTGAATTGTACGTCCTTTGAAAGGTGATGTCACACTTCATTCCACACATTTTTCGGCCTAATAACCAAGTTCAATGTAAATAATATGTCAAAAAATTTCCTCATTGCTTGCGCAGTAGACCAATGATTTGCCTCATTTATTGCGCCAATGTATTCTCTGTTATCATCCAGTAACACTCGTGCATAGCAGGCATCTCGAAAACTTGGATATTTTACACCCTCAAAGGTCCTAATGTCTTCAAAACTAGTAGGACCGCGAACTACATTCAAGAGACATCTCAAGTAATATATTTGGCCACTGCCCGAAGGTACGTAAAAATGTAACCAATTGAAAACTCCCTCTTCCTTGGATGCCATTCTCTAATATCCTTCTTCAAGACAAATTTTTTTGGCATATCAATATAAGTCAATCCCTTTTCCAAATCAAACTTCTTGTTAGCTTCAAACCAGCTAGTGAACATGCTTTGACCTACCGTAGGGCAATTCAAGACGTTATCGATCCGATCATCATCCTCAAACATAATTGATTGGCAGTTGGGTAAGTGAAAACTGAATCTTTCAACTGGAGGGTGCCTGAATTAAACGTCCTAACTAAGCAGTCGCCATGAAGCCTCGCACGCAGACACATATATACAATCATAGTACATGCTTATTTCATCTACCACCTCATTAGATAGTTCATCAGTTGTACTTTTGTAGAATTTTGCTGTCACCCTGTCATTTCCTTTGTTAACATACTTGAAGAGATATTTGATTGACCTAGATTGGTTACACCATTCCACGTTTATGTGTGTCTTGTATTTGAGAAAAAGGTATCTATTATGTGGTACAACATATCTATTATCCAATTGCACACCATTCTTCAAGAGAGTTCTACCATTGTCATGACGTTTGTATATTAGGTACCCATTATCATCCCAGCTGGAGAGATCAACAAATTTCCTTCGGGAAGTGCTTTGAACACTTCATGTTCACCATGCATGGTGATTTTGGCATCTCTAGTCCACACGGACCGTGAACCATATATTCCTCCACAACTTTGTAGTAATCCATGTCCATTGTTTTGTCTATAGAGTCCATGCAGCTTGCTACAGAGTGTTGGCTTAATCCTTCAAGGAAAATCAAAATGTGGGCATGTGGTAAGCCAGGTTTTTGGAATTCAATAGTGTACATAACTGAAAATCAATAAGATTGAAATTACATATTAGATACAAAAATTTAACGTTCCTTTAGAAACTTTGAGAAGAAAAATTTGTATATGGTAAATATGATGATACATGTAGTTAAAACACCAAATAATTTCCCAGGCCGTAGTTATTTTACCAAACAATCCAACTTCATCTTGAAAACTCTACATACAATGTCTGGTCTATCTTCTGTAATAATTGCCAAAGATGCTACCTTTTGTGGGGTATTTGAGAGACATATTGTGCTATAAATAGAGTCCCTTGGGCCTATTACATGCTTAGAATAGCTTATTTTGATAAAAGATAAGCACAAGGACTAATTGTGATTGCAATTGTGAAATATAGCATAAGTTGTAATTTTCAGGGTACTTTGACGAAAGTTTGGTAATTTGAGCATATCTTGAGCTAGAGTGTCCAAATGAGATTATTCAACTGGCATTGGAATGGCAACTTAAAGGGATAAAACTTTGGTGAAGACGAAAAAGGTAAATTTGGACCGTGTAGCGGTCCACGAACGTGGACACTTCATGGATCGTTCGTTGATCGGGAACAACAAGTTCCACGAAATGTCCACGAAAGTGGACCACTTATGGACAGGGATCTGTGCGGAAAATAAGCATTTTAAGTCAAGGCTTGTGGCAGGATTTACTAACTACTTTTAATTTCATCTTTCCAAAATCCTTTAGGCTAGGTTTTTTCTCTCTATAGAGTAGAATCAACTAGCTACACTCCAATTTGTGTATTTTTAAGATTGCATTCACAGATTCTAATGTGGTAATCATCCTTGTCCATCTCAATTCCATTTTAATTCACTTTCTATATTTGATTTCCTATGATTGTGTATTCTCCAATTGCATTATGAATTGTGGCTAGATTCACCTAGGAGTTAGATTTGACGATCTAGAATTTGTGCATGTTTGATCCTTAATTGTTAAATTGATGAGATTTTTACAATTGTGTCTTGATCCCTCATCACGAGTATTAACTCGTCTTAATTGTTTTTGTGTGAATGATGCGATGTATTGATCTCTCACTCATCACGGTCGTACATGAGGAAAGGATCAAGACACCACATCATCCACACAAAAGCAATTGAGACACAATTGCAAGAATCTTATCAATTCAACAATTAAGGATCAAACAAGCACAAATTCTAGGTCATCAAGTCCAACTCCTAGGTGAATCTAGCCACAATTCATAATGCAATTGAAGAATACACAGTCATAGGAAATCAAATGTAGAAAGTGAATTAAAATGTGAGAGAGTGGTAGTAAGAAGAGATGGTGCTTCCATGTAGTATTAATTGTCCACATTCCCGCCCTACGATCTAAGAGAGCTAGGTCCGGAAAGAGTGGTAGACCAAGTTTTTTATAAAATGCCTTAGCCGATTAAGGACCTAAGAGTCCATGTTCTACGCAACATGGTGATAGTGTTTTGTCTTCCTTAAGTTTAGATACGATTTGCATTGAATTGAATCCACCTTAGCCTAATGCATGCACAAGCTCTAGTGAATGAATCCAACTCCCTGTTTTACTTGCTTTGTTCATTGTTCTTATGCTTTCCTTGCTCTCTTTTACATGCCTACACAAGTTCTCCTTGCTCCTAGCTAGCTATCTCTTGTTGAAACTCTCCATTTGAAAGCATTGCATTTGATTGACTCCAATTTGTCATCCTTTGAGAACGACATCTGAGAGAATTTTCATTCTTCAACCATACTTTCCATCCACCGCTAACTACACCTTGTCAATTAGTTGATTCTGAGCTTCTCTTACCAATTATCCTTCTTAAGTTAAGGGGTGCACACTCCCACTTCGAGAGATCCTTGACCAATGTCCTAACAAAATAAGAGGTGAACAACATTCAAACACTCAAGAATTTAAACATACTTGGTTCTAAGCATTTCACTTTTGGTGCAAAAGGAAACTTCCTAAAAATATTCTAAGAATAAAAACTTTATTGGCACATTATTAAAACTCTTCCTAGATAACATGAATAATAAGCACTCTCCATCATCAAACACACCCATCAATCAATACCAATTGACCAATTAAGTAATCAAAACAATTCAAGCATAAAGTGCGTCCTTTCCACACTTTAAACCAAACATCGCCCTCGATGTTACCTTGAGGACTAAGTGGAAAAAAAGAGCACGGGTCTTAGGCAAAAGTGCATGTCCCTTTCCACACTTTAGAAGTGTTTCGGAGATTTGGGGTGTCAAATTGTAATCCTTTGTTGATGAATAAATGGAATGTGCTCATCATTTGTGCAATGAATGTGCAAAAGCTCTTTTCCACTCTTGAAAACGGGGCTCAAATTGAAAAGGGATAGAAATTACAACCAATTGAGGAGTTTCCCCTTTTTCCACACTTTAGCTTCCAAGCAATCCTTGCCTCCGTCATCAATGCTTCACAAAACAAAGTTAGTGCATATGAACAACCAAAATAGAAGTGCAATGGAGTAGAAAGCTACTCCTCCTATCCACAATCTTTTTTCCTTTTCTCTTTTTTTTTTTCTTTTTTTTTTTGTATAATGCTTGGGGTGCCTCCCAAGAACGTCACGTTTAACGTCTTTAGCTCGATTCAAATGCAAAAGAAAAACAGCAATCAAAACCTCAAGAACATCAAATATATACTAGTCTAAAACATGAACTAAAAAAACTCTCAATTAAAAATCATCAAAAAGAAGTCTAAAATATAAAATTGCAGGAAATGTAAATGTCTAAGTATGTAAACATATGAAATTAAAGACAAAAGCAAAGTAAAGAATTTAAAGGCGAAATCCTACGCATAAGAAACCTAATGTTTGTGACTTAGGACCCATTAGAACAACAATTTAAAACAACATCGTATCTTCATTTCAAATCATTTTCTTCTCCCTTCTTCTTGCCTTGGTGCCTTGTGTTGTTGGGTTTCTTCTTCAAGGGTTTCTATGGGATGGAGGGTAGAAGTGGTGCATGAATTGAGATTGGAGATCCTCAATTGCCCGGCCTTGTCAATTGAAGGTAATAGTTTATGGTGAGGTGGATAAGTGGTAAAACGGGGAAAAGTCCCCGAGTGTCGTGTCTCTCAAGGAAGGCAAGTTTGGAGTCGAGTTAACGCTGGCACTTAGGAGGTTGAAAGGGAAGAGTTATGTGAATGACAAATTCTTGAACGCATTTGTACATGGTTTTGAGGTTTTAAAAGGTGAGTTTAAAGAAAAGGTAAAATGGAGATTGAGGCTCGTGGCTAGTTTACGTGGTCTACTCTCTAATGGTTTTGCAAGCAAATGATTTGGATTCAACTAGGGAGTTCATGGCACTTCACCAAGTGGCGTCACACTTGGACTCCCATATCCTCATTCGGTTGGGGCATTTTATCAAACACCTTGTCTACCACTCTTCCCGGACCTCTTCCTTTCGGACTAAGGGCGGGGATGTAGTTGAGTTGGACTCGTGAGAGGCCGCTATCGCGCACACACTCACTTTCACAGGGTTTGCTACCTAATGTGGCCACACTTAGGCACAAAGCATATCAAACATCAACCACACAAGTAATCTGCCTCCCAAATGCATAATCTACGCAGGTTAGCTTAAATGAGGCTATATAAAAATGAAAATTAAAGCAATTAAAAGAAAACGAAGCAATAACATAAATGAAAATTTCTTAATAATGAAAGATAACGTTGGGATTGCCTCCCAAGTGCGCCATGGTTTAACGTCTCCGGCTAGACGTGGTGTGCACTATCCTTCGAGACACACCGATTTGGGACCTTACTAAGCGTCCCATGAACTCTAGCTTCAAGGTATGCTCGAAGGTGGGGTATATCCTTGAATTCATAAGCTAAGGAGGGGAAAACAAATTGTATTGATAAGTAAACATGGGATACTACCCCAAATCGTTTAAGGATAGCTTGCCCTTTTTCTCTCTCCTTCTCATATATTCCATCTCCTAAAAATTTATCGTTAAAAACATTCCAATGAACAAACGCTCCACCATATAGTCTGTCTAAAGTGTCTACAACATCTCTAGAATTATCAAATTCATAAAACTCAATTTCACAAGAATAGTAAGACCAGTTATCCTCACTCCCCAAATCATTATCACAAAATTCAAAGGAATCACACTCCCAAGAGCGAAAAGAATCTTTATCACACTCATCAAGATTATCATTATAAATCATAAAGGAGTCATCCTCACAAATATCATAAGTATTCTCAATAAGAGTTGGAGCAAAGTTATTTGCAAGAATAGATGTGTAAGAAAGGTCAAGAATATTACCTTGCGTGGGCTTTTCATCTTCCCACACAAGCTCAATGTTATCATCGTCTTCACTCTCAATCTCTTCCCGCTGTTGTGTGTTTAACTCAAGAGTTGAAATTTCTTGAAGCACTGGGGTGTCAAGTTCTATTGATTCTTCTACACTCACCTCTTCGTAATTACTTCTTCTTTCCATCTCGCCATTACTCCTCGGATCGGTTTCTATCGTCGGGGGGTCATCTTTGAATGGGTTGTTGACATGTGGTAGCATTTTCTTCATGAACTCCTCCGACATTGATAGCATCTTAGTCTCAATCCCGTCCAAGGGAAGTCCTTCCTCTCGAAGAGTGACAAGATGTTTCTTCATTTTGCTTCTGATTTCATTCCTTAAATTGATTGTGTTCTCCTTGGCCATTTGTATGAACATTTCCAATTTGTCCTTCAAGATTTTGATCTCATCATTGACCGGCGGAAGGTACTCACAAGGTGGTCTTTCATAAGGCACAGGTTGGGCGAAATTTTGAATGAAAGGTGGTGTTTCATAAAGATATCTATCATTTTGTTCTTCATAAAATTGTGGTGGGGATGGATGCTAAGAATTGGAATACAAGTTTTTCTCATGATTATAGTTGGATGGAGGGTTGTAACAAGGTGGAGGGTTAACATGTATAGGAGTTATGGCCTTTAGCGCTGGTTCACAATGCGGGTCAATCTCCTTCATGACTTGAAAAAGTCGGTTGTTAATACTCTCCACTATAGAGCTCAATGATTCCTCTCCATCTCGCAATATTGGTTTCTCAATTCTTTCATGATAAAGCATAGAGGAGGTAACACATGGATATGGTTCATAGTTAGGATAAGGTAGAGCATTCGGGTATGGTGGGTAAGTATGAATTGGTGGTGGTGGATACATATAAGGATTTGAATAATAATAGGGGTGTTGTTCATAGGTTTGGGGTGGAATATTTCGTCGATATTGTCTTCCATGGTATGGTTAACCATGGGAATACGTATAAGCACTCATTGGTAAGCTTCAATTGATTGACGATAGCAAATTTCCTGCGCAAAGCTTAGCCAACGACAATTTCTTTGCAACTAAAAGTAGTTGCAAGTGAGTAGTAAAATATGCAATGCAAAGCATAGCACACTACTTTTCAAAACAAGTAACTAAAAATAAGAAAATAAAACAAATAAAAGAAAGCAATTCAAGAACTCTTAAGATCCTACTTCCTAGATGTCAAAACGTAACTCAAAAACCGTTTGCCTTCTCCGGCAATGGCGCCATTTTGAAGGTAATAGTTTATGGTGAGGTGGATAAGTGGTAAAACGAGGAAAAGTCCCCGAGTGTCGTGTCTCTCAAGGAAGGCAGGTTTGGAGTCGAGTTAACGCTGGCACTTAGGAGGTTGGAAGGGAAGAGTTACGTGAATGACAAATTCTTGAAGGCATTTGTACAGGGTTTTGAGGTTTTAAAAGGTGAGTTTAAAGAAAAGGTAAAATGGAGATTGGGGTTCGTGGCTAGTTTACGTGGTCTACTCTCTAATGGTTTTGCAAGCAAATGATTTGGATTCAACTAGGGAGTTCATGACACTTCACCAAGTGGCGTCACACTTGGACTCCCACATCCTCATTCGGTTAGGGCATTTTATCAAACACATTGTCTACCACTCCTCCCGGATCTCTTCCTTTCGGACTAAGGGCGGGGATGTAGTTGAGTTGGACTCGTGAGAGGCCGCTATCGTGCACACACTCACTTTCACAGGGTCTGCTACCTAATGTGGCCACACTTAGGCACAAAGCATATCGAACATCAACCACACAAGTATTCAAATCCAAGAACATAAAGCTAACAATTTTTAAGCAATTTCTTCAACATCTCAACCACATAGCTAGTTTCGGGGCCACCAATCCCCTATCTAATCTAAGTAAGCATTTAAATAAGGAAACAAGAAAAAAGCAATAGAAGATTCAAAGAAAACAAAAATGAAATCAAAATAGATAGTGAAAAGAAGAGTTACCATCCATGGAGAATGGGTTTTATTACATTTTTGTCTTCAAACTTCTACTCTTCTAGCTTGTTTCTTGGATCTATCTAAAGAAAATGGAGTTTTCCCCCAAGAGGGGAGAAAACCTCAAGGAACTTCAGACCTAAACCTATTTTTCTTCCCCCCTTAACTTTCTGAAAAAGGGGTTTAAATAGGCAACACGAAACCAAAAATCCCGAAATGGCCCTTGTGGCCAGACCACGCCAGCACCACGCGTGGTTGAGGGCGTGAATAGCTACTGGAATTGATCCACTCCACCCACACGCGTGTTAGCTGCGTGGACAGTTCCTGCTTGATGGCTTCCTTGCTTTCTGCTCTTGTTTTGGCCTTGAATCCCTTTTCAATTTGAGGAAATAACTTCAAAACTTCTTCTAAAGTTATGTTAGAGGTTTTTTATCACATCTGAGTTTAAAGTGCATGAAATTGTTATAAACGGGTGGCAAAACTTCCTATTCTATCCTACTTTTGTCCCTTACTTATACAATTCTTGGTGCTTATCATCTATCAATAGACTCTGCGTGCTTTTCAAGAATTACTGCATACCTTGCAAGCATCTCCCCATGTCACGCAAGCATCTCACCATGAGCTCTAAGCATTACCGTTTGTTCTTCATGAAAGTGATATTAGATAGCCCTCATGCCCAATTGTGGACTTGCGGCACATGTGGTGGCACCTCGGGAATGTTGTATTGTGGCTCGGGTAGAACAGGGTTTTGTTTTTCCTCCTCCTCATCATCATCATCTTCTTGCTGGGCTCCCTCACCTACCCTTTTGAATTTAGCTTGCAAAAGGTCGGGTACGGTGAGGGGTGTCATAAAAGCAATCACCTTTTCTTTTCTCAATTTGGAGGCAAAACCCAATCCATGACAAAGCGTGGTGAGTAATGGGTCGATGAAGATGAAAAGAAACATTATCCTTGCTTTGGGTGGAGAGCCACTTCTTGCATTACACTCCCATATTGATCAATCCATCCTTCCCCATGCTCCATAGGTGAAACAAGTCTACGCGGTAAGCCTTGTGCATATTTGACATCATTCCCGTGAAGGTTACCGCAAGAACGTGCCTCACCGCCTTGAGTGCATTTCTTTTGATGGCCGCAACATTCATGTTGCTAAGATTGTAAGGAACCAAGCCACCGCTTATCTTCTTCTAATATTCGGTCGCCTCTTGCTCCAAATAGAAATTTGTCCAGTAGTCATGGAATGCATGACTCTCAATCTCATCCCTTGTGTAGATCCCTAAGTACTGCCCCAAATTATTCACCGAAATGTCAAACTTCCTATTGGATAGGGTGAATGAAATGGATAGTTTGTTGTGGTACTTTTCTTTCTTGAGTTGCAAGGTGGCTAGGAACCAAATTTGACCAGGGCGTAGGTATCCCCTCTCCATCTAAAGATAGTGTTCCATTGTGAATGAAAGATCAAGTTCTCAACTTCTCCTCTACACCTAAAGGAGTCCAACATTGGGGGATCAAGGTACTTCCCCCATAGCACTTGTTGTAACACCCCTAAATTTAAACCTGAGCCTAGGCTAATACAATTAAGCTTAACGCATATAAATAAGATTATATGCACATGGCTAACATCATTTAATAGATAAATCCCAAAACATAGGGGGATGCTACTATCGTAGTTACCCATATCGGGGTAACTACCAGGCTAAGAATCTAACTAGCATTCATAATCTTGCAATGATAACATAAGGGTCATAGACCCAGTATCTATGCACAATACAAAGCCCATAAAGAAAGTCTATGCGGAATACTAAATATTAGGGTCAATACATGATCTACAAAATAAGATCAATACTAATGGATCAACCTAGGAGCTAGATTTAAAATAACATTTACTCTATCTAACTCCTCAAGAGCTCTCGGCATACATCAAACTGATCCTCAAATGGGTTAAGCAAAACAGTAGAAAATAACCCGATTAGAATAATTGCTAAGTATAAACCACTCCACCTTGTAAAATAGTTTATACATATATAGATTGAAAAACATTTGATTTGATAGCACATAGGCACATTATGCATCATCTTGTAACATGTAAGTTCATGGATGTCAATACTAGATAACATAGAGATTCATGGATATACAATACTTATATAACATATAGATCCATGGATATATAATATTAAATAACATATAGATTCATTGTAATACCCCATATTTTAATTCATTCCTTAAAACCCGGTAATTGATTCTACCGTGTGATTAATTTAATTTAATTGGGCTCCGATCTTCTTATAGATATATATATTTTCTCATCCGGAATTATTTATTTATTCCAAGGCCCAATTTTCTTGAATTAATTTTGTAAGGGATATTCTTTAATTGGACCCTTTATATTCCTTACAAATATATTAATTATGTAATGGCCCAATCATTGGAAGGACCATATTTATATCCATTAAATTAATATTGGGTATGGATGACCCATTTCTTATAAATAAGCCCATGTCTTGTTTTATTACCCTAATATGATACATACATGATATATGTATTGCTTTTTCCTACTCATATAAAAGTCTTTTACTTGCAACCCTATCTCTCTTTTCTTTTCCTACAAAATACATTTCATCCTACTCCTTTCACCTCTAAAGAACCCTAAGCAAATCCTACACTCATCCTTCAAGATTTCAAGTCAAGATTGCTCTTTTAGGATCTATAGCATTTGGGTAAGTGTTTTTCCTTAGGAAGACATCTTTTATCATCTTGTTTTCATAGTCTTTTTGTAAGTTCTCATCATATTCTTTTTGGGATCTTTCTTGGGAAAAAGATGATCAAGATGGAGGTGGTGCTTTGTGAGGTGTTTTGAGGATTGCTTGGTTGAGAAAGGCTCCAAGAGGTAACCATCATGTCTCACTAAAACCTATTTTACACTCTTGATCTATATGCATATGATTTGGTGTTGTAATCCTGTAATTTCTTGGGTTATAGCTTTATTGATGGTCTGTGAACCTTGATTTGTGGATTGTTGGACTTGTGTTCATCATCCTTTGTATCTAGATGTGTATGAGTAATTCTTGAATGGGTATGGTGTATTTCTTTTTCATGTCTGTAATCTGTGTTGGGTTGCACTTGCGGTGCACTTGGACGGTATAATGTGTCCCGTCCAAACGTTTCGTACGTGTCTATGGGGTGTGGAGTGACGGAAGGGTGAGTTCCGCTGGAGAGATCCGTTGGTTCATGCAGGAGGGAGTGGCGGAATGTAGGGGTCCGCCGAGGTGTTCCGTGAGAAGGAAACGGTGAGGTGTGGCGGTGCACTCTGCTCCGTTTGCACGTACCGCTAGAGTACTCCTGGTTCTATTCCAGTGAGCATTTTTGTGGTCTGTTAGCTCTGTTGTTTCCCTTTTTATTCTG
>NXFB01000070.1:136839-149292 GCA_002525835.2 Ipomoea batatas
TTTTTTTTTTTTAAACTGTCAGCCAGTACCCCCACTGCCCAGTGTGTTATA
Source organism: Ipomoea batatas (assembly GCA_002525835.2). NCBI lineage: Eukaryota > Viridiplantae > Streptophyta > Magnoliopsida > Solanales > Convolvulaceae > Ipomoea > Ipomoea batatas. The sequence continues at coordinate 136,891 of NXFB01000070.1, forward strand.
TTGTTGTGCTAATTGTTTTAAATATTTAATTGTTGTACTAATTCATTAATTATACTTTATACATTTCACAGATTGTTGTGAATGTCAACACACTCAACTGAGATGTCTGATTATGAAGATGAAGCAATCCAAAATGAAGGGGTTAGCCTTGATGCAAATGCAAGTAGTAAAACACCCGGTGCCTCTAAGTCAAAGAAACGAAAAATTAGTCGGACAAAATATGAGGTATGGGATCATTTTACCAAATTTGAAAATGAGGCACATCAAAAAAAAGCTAGGTGTAATTATTGTGCAAAGGAACTTCATGCTGACACTAAATTGAATGGCACAAGTTCTTTAAAAGCTCACATTAAAAGCTGCCCAAAATGTCCCCATAGTAGTACCAAACCCTACACAAACCGAACTAATTGCCCCTTCATCAGAAGGAGAGTCTTTAAGTTTTGGGAAATTTGATGCAACTACAATTAGAAATTCTGTGGCTGAAATGATCATAATTGATGAATTGCCTTTTAGGTTTGTGGAAGCAAAGGGGTTTAGAAAATGCATGTTTACTGCTTGTCCTAGGTTTCGTATGCCATCTAGATGGACTGTTGCTAGAGATTATTACAAGATTTATTTGGATGAAAAGAAAAATGTGTCAAACATTCTGAAATCTTCTTGTGCTAGAGTTTCTCTTACCACTGATAGTTGGACATCATTGCAAAGAGTGAATTATATGTGTCTTACATTGCATTATATTGATAATGAATGGAAATTGCACAAAAGAATACTTAATTTTTGTCCAATTTCTAGTCATAAGGGAGAAGATATTGGTAAGGCAATTGAGAAATGTTTGCGGGATTGGGGACTTGATAATGTTTTCACTATCACAGTAGACAATGCTAGTTCAAATGATGTTGCTACGGGGTATTTGAGGAAGAAGTTCAATAATTTGGGTAGTTCGATTTTAGATGGGAAATTTCTTCACATGAGATGCATTGCTCACATTGTCAATTTGGCTGTGAATGATGCTTTGAAGGAAAATAATGAATCAATTTTTCGTGTTAGAGAGGCAGTGAGATATGTGAGACAATCACCATCTAGATTGCAAAAGTTTAAAGAATGTATTCAAATGGAGAAAATTCAATCCAAGGCTTTGTTAAGCTTATATGTATGCACTAGGTGGAATTCTACTTATCTTATGTTGGATTCAGCACAAAAGTTTGAGAGGGCCTTTGAGAGATTTGAGGAGCTTGATCCACATTATGGTCATGACCTTTTGAATAGTGAAGGAATTCCGGACCATGATGATTGGGAAAATGTTAGGAGGTTGTGCATGTTTTTGGGTCATTTCTATGATCTTACTGTGAAAGTTTCAGGCTCATTGTATGTTACTTCAAATACTTATTTTCCAGAAATATGTGAAGTGTATTCTATTTTGCGTGATTGGATAAAGAGTCGGGATTCACATTTTAGTTCAATGGCACAAAGAATGAAAGATAAATTTGACAAGTATTGGGGAAATGTGGACAAAATGAATATGTTGTTGTATGTTGCAACTGTGTTTGACCCTAGGAGAAAGTATGTGTATGCTGATTTTTGTTTCAAAAGGATGTATTCAAATGATGAAGCCTCTATATTGTCCAAAAAGCTTAGACAAGTGATGATGGATTTGTTTAATGAATACAAGAGGTTGCATGAATCTTCTTCTTCTTCAGTAGTTGAGACTTTTCAATCAAATGAGGTTGTAAGTGAGGACATGCATTCTATACCTCAACCTCCAAAGAAAGGGAAACAAAAAACTGTTAATAAGGAATTCATGAAGTATTTGGAAGAAATTGGTTGTGCTAATCAGATCACAGAGTTGGATAAGTACATTACTGAACAACTTGAGAATGGTGGTGAGGATGATGAGTTTGATATACTTAATTGGTGGAAAACAAATGCTCATAGACTTCCCATTCTTTCAAGCTTAGCTCGCGATGTATTGGCTATACCTATTTCCACTGTTACTTCTGAATCAGTGTTCAGCACAGGTGGTCGAGTTCTTGATAGTTATAGGAGTTCTTTAACTCCTAGAGTTGTGCAAGCTCTCATTTGTGCTCAAGATTGGCTAAGAAATGAAACTGAAGACTCAATTGATGGTGAAATTGAGTACGAAACGGGAGAGATTGATAAAGTTGACTTGGGTATATCTTTCTTTGCTTCTTATTTTTTGTGTTAAAATATTAAGTTATAAACTTATTATTTCTTATTGATCTTTATCTAATTATTTTTAAATTATTTGATTTGATTTTAGAATTTTCAAAGATTAGTTTGGAGCCCGTGATTTATCAATAGAAGTTGGAAAAGTTCTACTATCTTAAGGTAAAATGCTAACTTGATAGTTGATATTTTGAAGGAATCAATATTTTGCTAACTTTATTACATTTCATTTGATATGTTTGAATTTTGAAGGAATTGAAGATTTTAAGGATTTGAAGCTTGCATTTTTATGGACTGTTTTTCAATCTTCAAAAGTTCAAAGGATTTGGCAGAATGTTCATCAATCTTTCATCAACTATTTTATGTAGTTTGTTTGTAATTTTGTTTTAAATTAATGTGTTGAATGTTGGTGTTTGGACTTTGGATTATTTCTGTAATATGTTTGTGAGTTGTGAGTTTGGAGGTTGGACTTTGGACTTTGGCAGTGGCTTCTTGTGTTAGGCAGTGGGCAGTATGCCATTGTGGTTTATTAATTTGGATATTAGGATGCCAATCTTGGCAGTGGAGTGACTAAACATGATGCTTATGTAATTTTTTTGTTTGACTTTGTGATTTTGACTATTTTCGGTTATTTGGTAACCGACCGAAACCGACTGTCGGTTTTCGGTCGGTCATAGCTTTACATTCGGTCGGTTACGGTCGACAAAAATTGTAGTCGGTTATTCGGTTATTCGGTCGGTTATGTAACCGACCGACCGTTTGCTCACCCCTAAGCATGAGAAGAAAGGAAGAATGAGGATGAAAGGAAGAAGAATAAGAAGAAAGAAGCTTACTGGACTTGCTCTCTAAGATAGCTTGAATCTCTAATCTCAGGAGAAGAATTTGAGAGAGGCAAATGAAAATGATCCAATAGAATAATGGTATAGTGAAATATTTATACCTAGGGCACAAAGCCCTAGGTCTTGAGCCGCTAGAATGAAGGGCAAAGATGGAAATTTAACACTAAACTTTGGATTATAACTTTGGGTCAAAGATTGGGTCAAGTTTCGATAAAAATATAATATAATAAATATAGGAATATGATAGGTTCGTTTTAAAATCAAGCTTAGGATAAAAACAAGGTTATCAGGTTCACAGGTTCGTCTCAAATAGACCTTTGGGTCAAGATTTTGATAAATAAATATATCCTTTAAATAAGGCTTTTAAAACCATAAATAATTATATAAATATTTTGTAATAAATCTTTTGAAATAAAGAGTTTAAAATATTTTATTTATAAGCTCATTAGGCAAAATAATCGTAGGAGTAAAAGTTATACATAATTTTATTTTGAAACTTGATAAAATAGGAGTTTTGGTAGAAAAGTATTTTTGGGGTGTTACACTTGTAAGGTCTTCAACTTCTCTACCTTTGCGAATTGATTGGCATTCAACTTGAGCGTCCTTGTTCCAAGAATATTGTCTTCCGATTCCTCCATTTCATGCATTGTGTCATCCTCCAGATCACGGCTAGAACTAGCGTGATCGTGTTTCCTCTTCTTAGTCAATTCCTTATGCCTCACCATTGATACCTACAATGTCTCAACAAAGAAGTCTTTCCAAACACTCCACACTCTTCTTTTTTTTCATCTCTCTTTTTTTTTCTCAAACTTTTGAATTTGCTCTCTTTTATTTTTTCAAACTTTTGACATTATTTCCCCTCAATTTTCATCATTCCTCACTCACAAAATTCATCATTAACCAACAATTGACGAATCATTCAACAAGAATCAAGAATTCACAATTTCAATTTCATGGTCAACAATCAAAAAGTCAACTTCATCTTCTTCCCTAATTCAACAATGGGGTTGTTGAAGCATGTGTGTGCAATTCAGCTAGAGTGTGTGGACAAAGTGAAATTTCTTCCATGAACAACCATAGAAACATATTTCAATGCAATTTCATTCATCAATTCCAAACAAACTATGTTTATCATCAAACCCATATGCAGAATCCCCAATTTGAAAATTCTAAGGTTCTTCAAGCATAGCAATGCTCACAAGATATATCAATTAATCACAAGAGTCCATCAAAACAGTGTTCTATCATACAAAGCTAACCAACATTCATCAATTTCAACCATCAACTTCATAGAACAATATAGAATCAATTTCAAGTTTATAGAGAAAGAAAGCTTCATTGATATGGCTATGGAAGAATGGAGATTGAAGATTTTACCTCTTGAAGATGATCCTTTGCAAGATTAAAGCTTGAAAATTCCTCAAAGCTGGAAGAAAAATATCAAGAATGAGTAGGGAGGGTTTTTTCGTGGGTTGAGGTTGGAATAATAGAAGAATGGGGTTTAAATGAGGCTGAAAATATGAACCCTTCTTAGTTCTCGTCCACGACCCAATCCACATTCGTTGATAGGGTCGTAGATCTTTCTATTTCTGATCCATGAAATGGTCCACGATCGTGGATTGGATCATAGATCTTTCTATTTTCAATCCACTTTTTTTCCCACTTTCGTGGCTTGAGAAGTAGAACATTTTGTTCCCAAACCACGACTAATCCACAATCGTAGATGAGGTCGTGGATGGAGAACAGTGCACTCCCCTGCATTTTTCCTTCTTTCTTTGTGTTATTTTCTCCACTTTTGACCATTTTTTACTTAGTTTTTCTTCATGATTTCCTAACAAAACACCTGCATGGTTAGTCCAAATAGTACCCAAACAAAAACCAAAAAGAAAACAAAAGGAATAACAACAATATTTACAAGATAAACCTTGGGTTGCCTCCTAAGAAGCGTCATGTTTTACGTCCTTGGCTAGACGGAACTTCCCTTCTTTCAAACACCATCCTTAACCTTTTGTTGGAAGCACTTTGGTGCCCAAGTGCTTTTCCACATCAATTTGTCCATTTCCCACTTTGGTTTGGTCTGCGTTTTCACCTTGACCATTTTCTTAAGTGTTTGAAAGCTAACCAAAATGATGTATTTGATTGCATGAGATCAAGATAAAATAAGTAATTGATTAAAGTACTAAACAATAATAAAGAATAGGATTTAAATCAAATAACCATGTACAAATGCTTCTTTAATGCTCTAAGATTATAGGCTAAACAATACTCAACTATGAAGTGAGGGAATCATGTTAATGCCAATGCCACTCTCGTGGACATTAGCTACCACCAAAGTTCTAATCTCATTCTCATAGCAATTAGACTAGGTGAGGTATTTAATCAAACACCTTGTGAGCATAATCCCTTCCAACTTCCCTTTCTCAAGGGCAAATTAGAAATGTGGGAAGGATTGGCCATGGTGAATCCCTATTCTCATATGTGAAACACCAATTCCATAAAACTCTTGAAAGGTTGGATCCTAACCAAGCAAGTGTCAAATAATTTCCTAATTCCACAATCACATTCATAATAAGAACAATACAAAACCTAGATTTAACAATTCAATTCATATAAGCATTCATACATAGCAATTCAATCTAAATCCCTAATGGAGTTAACTATTCATAATGAAATTGAAGATCAAAACAATTGGAATAATAAGCAAGGAATTTAAATGCAAAAGGAAATTGAGAATTGCAAAATAAAAAAGAAATTGAAACCCTTACTTGAATGAATTTATAAATGTTGAATCTGAAATGGTAATGGAAGTTGCAATTACAAATGATAAATCTCCTTCAAATCTTCCAAAAACTAATGGATTTACAATTAAAAGATGTTCTAAAGTGTTGGTGGAGAGAAAACTAAAAAGAAGACTTAAAGAATTTGAAAGATAAGTTCAAAATAAAGCCTAACCCTATTTATACTAATGAAATTGCGCCAAAAAAACCGCCACCAATTTGCCTGGTCACGATGTTGGTCACGGTGTGACCACCATCGTGACCAAACCACAACCTTGCGGATTTCAGTAGTCACTCTGCTGGTCACGCCATGACCAGAAGAGTGACCACTGAAATCAGCAAAGTGGTCACAGTGGTCACTGGCGTGATCTCCACCGTGACTCCCATGACCACTTTCTGATCAGTAGTCGTCAAGCTGCTGGTCACGGTGTGACTAGCAGCTTGACACTAATCAAAATGTGTCAAGGATGTCACTCTGCTGTCACGGTAGCAGCTTGACATCCTCCCAGTGGTACGATTTGACTTAAATCCTTGTTTCGTTGCTCCGTTGAACTTTGTTATGATTTTGGTCATTCATTCTTGCACCATTTTGCCTTGAAATCATCCTGAAATATGCTTTGTTCTTGCACAAACACCTAACATACACTTAGAAATTAGTACAATTAAAGCATATTTATAGGTTAATTTACGGCTTATCAAACGCACACACCATCTTTAACAAAAGTGGTCATTTTGACCTTGGCATTATTCCCAACAAACCTAAGAGTTATCTTGCTGATGCCAGCATCAGTGATAGCACGGCAAGTTGCCAAGAAAGGCATCCCAAGTACTAACGGGACAATAAGCTCATCTTTCCCCATTTCACAAACCACAAAATCTACCAGTATAACAAATTCTCCAACCTTCACTAACACATCCTCTACTATGCCTTTTTGGTACCAAATGGTCTCATCGGCTAAACGGATGGTGAGTCGAGTAGGGCTCAAGTATGTCAAATTCAACTTATCAAACACACTAGAGGGCATCAAATTAATTGAGGCTCCGAGATCGGCAAGAGCATTGTCAAATTCCATATCCTTGATAGAACATAGAACCACAAAAGCCCTGACGGGTCACCCTTTTTAATGGGGCACCCTGTGTTAATTTGACTTGAGATCTCTTTGCCTACACAAGAAAATTCCTCAAGTTCCTCATCATCACTTTCCAACATTTTTCTCAATTGAGCATCACAATAAAACTTTTGAATGAAAGCATTAAATGTATCTTTTCTTACACATGTGTTCTTCTTTGTGGGAGGGGTATTTGGGCGGTGCTTTGAAAGCACCATGTCCTTCTTTTTAGCATTGAGATCACAAGAGGTGACATCTTCCTCCTTCATGCTTTCAAGACCACAAAAAGTGGTCACTTCATCCCCCTTTCCTTGAGAACCACAAGAGGTAGTATCTTCATCCTCCTTCTCATACAAACCACAAGAGGTGGTTTCACACACCCACTCCATTGCATCATTTCTCCCAAGGCTCTCACCCAAGACGGAGATGACATTTTCTCTTTCCTTAGGATTGTTTTCCGTAGTGCTTAGCAACGCGCCCCATTGTCGTTCTAACATCATATGGAACATTTGAGCAACTTGAGTCTCAATGTTTTTCATGGTAGACTTAGACTCTTGGCACATAGCCTCCATCTCTTGCCTTATATCTTGGGTTATTTCTTGTTTAGGCAAGACTCTATCATTTTTTAGTTCAAGAATAACCTTGGAGAGCCTTTCATCCAATTCCCTCACGTTATTCCTTTGCCCGGGGTGGTCCAAATGGGAAGCAAATGGTGGCTGGTAGCTAGTGAGACAATTGTCCACTTCCTGATTTTGTGGGTCATAGGCAATTCAGCCCCTATCACTACCCGGTACATAGGTAGGTTTGCCACCTTGATTAGCTTGGGCCTCCCTTGGTATCTCGCTTGATTCCAAATATTTACTTGTTTCCAATTTTGACCTCCACCCACATAATTGTAAGCATTCCCCCTATGATATTTCACCGCCTCCACTTACTCACAAGTGGAAGGAGATGTGCAAATCATGGTATATCATGGGGTCCACCACAAATATTGCAATAGAGAGCATGGGTCATACATGGTTTTGATTTTGCTTCGAGCTTCTCCACAATAGATTGAAGTCTTGATCTCGTGGTTAATAGCTTCCACATTGGCGTCATTAGCAACATTCTATTTGACCTCATACATCTGATAAGCACCAAGAATAGCTTATTTTAGGGGTCATTTACGGGCTAGAATTGTAGAGTTTATTACCCATTTCATAAGAATATCATGCATTTAGACTCAGATGTGACCAAAACTTCTAAACGAGAGTATGGAAGATGTTTTTAAGGTATTCTACAGCCAAAGGGAGGACTTAAGGCCAAAACTGAGTAGAAAATGAAGGAACCGTGAAGTAGGAGCCTCCCACGCAGCCTCACACGCATGTGGAGGGGCGTGGAAACATTCCAGAAACTCCCCACGACCACCACCACGCGTGTGGAAAGATCGTGGAAAAATGTCTTCAGGGCTCGACGCGTCGAGAGCCCTGTGACACACTAAAATTCAGCTTCGGGAAAAATGTCTATTTTGCCCCTGTTTTGTTCCCACTATATAAGAATCATTATCCCAAGCCTTAGGCAGTAGATTTTAGCATACAATAGCATAGAATAGAATAGATCTAGAGGGTTTTCTCCCCTCTTGGGGGAAAATTCCTTTCTCTTATAGTTTAGATTAGATCCAAGGGCAAGATTGAAGATAGGGATTTCAAGATCAAGATTGTAAAGATCCCCTTTCCAAGGGTGGTAACTATTCTCTCTTATTTCTAATTCAATACCTGTTTCTTTCAGATTTCTTTTCTTTGTCTTGTTTCTTTAGTATGTTAGAGTATAATAGAAAGGGGATTGGTGGCCCCAAGGTTAATCTATGTGGATGTTTGATATAAATTGCTAGATTAAATGTGAGCTTTTTTATTGTTGGATGATGATCTTGTGTGGATGATGTTCGTACTGCTTTATGCCTAAGTGTGCAACTTAGGTAGCAAACTCAAAGGAAGTGAGTGTGTGCGCGATAGCGGCCACTCACAGTCTCACTCACCCACATCTCCGCTCTTAGTCCGAAAGGACAAGATCCGAGAGGAGTGGTAGACAAAGTGTTCGATAAAATGCCCCAACCGAATGAGGATGTGGGAGTCCAAAGTGTGACGCCACTTGGTGATGTGCCATGAACTCCCTAGTCTATTCCACATCTCTAGCTCACGAAACCATATAAGGATAGTCCACATAGAGAAGCCTAAGGCCCCGATCTCCGTCTTTACATTCCTTTTATCACAACCACTATCAACCTTCTACCTTCCTACCAATGAATCCAACCCTTAGCAAATCTTGTAACTCTTTTCCTTCAACCTCTTAGATGCCAACACACTAATTCGATTCCCATTCACCATCCTTGAGAGACACGACACTCGGTGAGTCTTGACTCTTCGTTTTACCACCTTCCACCTTCACGTACCCTCACCACTAAATTCACAACATCAACATCCTCGCCTTAGAATCACGCTTGTTGTACCAAAAAGAGGTATTTGAAAAAATCCTCTCTATGAGCTCTTCTGCATCCGACGGAGATGACGAAACAAAAACACCATGAGATGAGGAGTAGAGGAGCATTTTCCCCTCATCCGTGAGGCCTCCATAAAACGAGCTAATAACGTCCCAAGGGCGGAGGAGGTCGGGTAGGCATTGGTGCTTCAAAGTCTTGAACCTTCTCCAAGCTTCACTTAAGCTCTCAAGGGGACTTTGTTTGAATTCTTGTACTTGTTTACGAACCTTCATTGTTTTTGTCAAAGAGAAGAATCTGCTCATAAATTCCTTGTGCAATGGACCCCAAGATTAGAAATGGTTGTCATCTTGACTATCCAACCAACTAGATGTTTCTCCAATAACGGAGAAGGGAAACAAATTCAATCTTACAATCTCATCTAACACGCCTTATTGTCGGAACATACCACAATCTCTCACAAATCGGGGGATGTGCATATGAGGATCCTCAGAAGGTAATCCGGCCACTAAATGGATTGTTTTGGACAAGATTAAACACCGATGGATGGATGTGGAAGTTCAAGTTCTCCAAGGGGGCACATAGATGGAGTTGTGCATGAAAAAGTCCAGAGTCATGTACTCCGCTATGGTTATCCCCTTTTGCTCATTGGGTGCATCAAAGAACTCCTCTCTCCGGATAGGGTTTGGATGCCTTTCCAAGTCATCATGATGATCCTCCTCATGTTGTGGGTCAAAGGGGACTTAGGGTCCTTCTTAGAGCATGGAAAAAGTCTTCGAAAAGACAATTGAAGTATGGGGGAAGGTTAACAAATTAGATAAAAGGACAGTTAAAAATAATAAAGAACAAAATTCATTGAACAGATTCGAAGAAAAATCAAATAAAATAAATAGTCAAGCCTGCAAACGAATAAAAATGAAATGGTAAAAAATTACAAAAGTGCAAAGAGTATTGGTTGAATGTCAGAGACCAATGTCACCCATACAAGTCTAGCCCACCAAAATAGTATCACCGTTGTCCTCTAAACAATCAGACTGCGACCATCAACGCATCGGCAAGGGCAAAATAGACACATTTTCTAAAGTCCAACAATCAATGCACAAAGCACAACAAATCTCGTCGTGAAAAGTCGTGGGCAAAAATTAAGTCACCCTTTATATTATACAAAGATAATGAACCTTTCTTATATTTTAAATAAACATTCATCAATAGTCCACATTACAATATAAACTATGATGCGTAATATAATTTACGCTCGGTGTATCTCCTTAGCTTTCTCCTCCACACCCCCAAAATGCTGACAAAATATTTAAAAATTCACCAATAACCTTGTTTTGATAGATTAGAGCATCCCCAATTGTTGTAGTTTTGAGAAGTTTTTACAGGTGTGACTATGAAAGAGAAGTTGAGGAATAGAAAACGAAAATACAAAAACAAAACAAATATGAAAACCCAAAAAAATAGGAGAAAATCGTCATTAACGCACCCGGCTGGGCACTATGTTGCATGAGAATGACGCGAAAACTTGTTTTCTTTGGTGGATTCCACAAGTCTGATAAAAATCAATACTTTGCAGGGAGAATTTCTGTCTCCTTACTCTATATCCTCCCCATTAAATTACAACCTACAAAAATTAAAGTAAGTAAAATTTTTCTATTGGGATGCTCTTATTGTGATCTTGAAAATATTATTCTGTACTATCATTTTACGTGAAACGAGGCAAGGTTGATTTTTGATAACTTTTCAGAATTTTATACCCCAATTTTCAAACACTTTGTCCGATCAGAACTAAAAATAAACTTTTGAAAATTTTGTCGCCGAAAGTAATTATGCTTTAATGGCAACTTAACCACGAAGAACAGAATAAAGCGGCAGAAGGAATAATAGAATCCAACAATAACCAGCACAACTTTTTCTGGAAACCATTATCTCGCTCCTTATTATAGCTTCAAGATTCCATCTTTTTATCCGATATGTATGCATTTTTTTTTGTGACTATCGATATTTGATGTCAAGTTTAGATTTCCAATCAAAATACATCCACAATTTCGCTATTTATAGATGTGTTTTAGATGAAGTATAACTTGTAACTTTAATTGACAAAAGACTCTTAAGGGAATCTAAATTGTTCATAGCTAAACTCGCCTGACCAATTCAACCAACAAACTTTCGACCAAGATCTACCTTGTATTGTGAATCTTAATAGTCTAAAATAACCTTAAGATTATGTATCCCAGTTGACATATTTTGTACCTGCATTTAACAGTTTATGTATCTTTAAATAATTGAAATTACATAATATGTTAATTACACACACATAAGATATTATTAATTGCAACACATAATATGCATCTAACATATAATTAACATGTTATTCTCGCCTTCAAGTTATTTACAGACGCATAAACTTAACTGCAGGTATAAAATATATTAATTGTAGACACATAATTTTTAGACTAGGGTCCATAATGCAAAATGGACCTGTCTATGATATATATAACAATTGAATTCAAACCGGGGAAGGCCAATAAGCAAGTAAAATATATAACATATTATTACGTGTCTATACTCTATAGTCAAACTCACAGTCTAAGATAGTAACTTGAACACATTAAAAGGCTACATGTATAACAATGAGTGAAAACTTATCACTTTTTGAAGGTAAATTTGAAAAGATATCGTATTTGATATCTTTTTCTAAAAATCTTGTCAAAAACAAGTATGGTAGCTTACAAATAGGAGGGATGAATTAGAATTTATGCCCTTCCATCATCCACCAATAACTCAATCCTTTTATATATCTAGCCTGAGAAAAAACAGTACTGAAGAAGTAAAGAACATGAACTGTTTTAGGCCTAAGACACCCAAAAACCCCCAAATGTCGCAGGTACCAATAACCCAACAAGAAAGCAGCAGGGCTGTAACGCATGAACTTCTCCTGAGCATCCCGGGATCCAAGGCCCATCTCGTGGACGCCGGGGAAGCCGTAGAGCTAGCCAGCGGCGTCTTCACGATATGGC